>CAUZXS010001037.1:0-35645 GCA_963585895.1 Sepioteuthis lessoniana | reverse complement strand
AGCCTTTTAGGATCAAGTGCAGCAATTAAATTTGGTATCACGTTTATCCTTATATTTTACTTATTTGGAAAGGTTTAAATATTTGTCTATCTTTATGATTTCTTATATTTTTCAGTTTTTGGTCCGCTGGAACGTCAAATTCCGGTCTATGGCAGGTTATATTCTTTGTAAAATAAACACTAGGTATGGTCGTCTGGCTAGTACTTATTATAATCATTTTAAACCTTTACGAAATTTTCACACTAGCGTTAGCCGATTGTTTCTCGCTGGAGTTTTAGGGACAGCAAGGCCTCTAGAGCTCTTTTTCAGTATTCAGGCCGATCTTAATAGTGCAGTCGTTTGGATGGTCTCCACTCGTCCTGTTATTTCCCAGTCCTAATCCTATGGTGACTGTACCAAGAGCACCAATTACATTTGGTATCACCGTCACTTTCATGTTCTTTTCGTTTTCTTTCAATTCTACTCTGTGGTCAGTCGGGGCAGCAAAGTCTACAGTTCAACAAGTTCTCTTTCTCTTGTTGATTATTATAACTAATTACTTATTATTATATTGAAGTATTGCAGTGAAGTTTGTCTTTTTTCTTTCCGTCGGATTTTATTCCAAACCTCTCTCTTCTTCTTCCCTCCCTCACATGCATATATCATCATCTAATGGCAGGTAGTCCAATAACAACTCTCTCTCTCTTCTCTCTCTCTCTCTCTCTCTCTCTCTCTCTCTATCTATCTATCTATCTCTCTCTTGCCATCCGTCCTTATCGTTTACCCTCCTGGCAGATCCTACATACTGCATTCAGTATTGTGTATGTGTTTGTGTGTGTCGGTATATATATATATATATATATATATTATACTAATAAATGGCAGTTACAGGATTTTAAAAAGTGAGTAGTCATTCCTACCTTTTTAAATTTGTTTATCCTATTCTGTTTCTTGGCATCGGAGCATTCTGATTTTACATCCAAGAGTGTTTTCTTCGTATTCCTTTCCATAATTCTTATATATATAATGAACAGAAGGAATAAGACACGAACAGTAACATTTTTTGTAATAACTTGCTTTTTGATTATTCTCTGTTAGTTTTCAATAAGTTTTGATCTTAAGATTATTATCAGGGGAATAATTTCATGAAAAGACTATGTAAAATTTTTTGAAGAGTTGATATGCCAAAAATACCCCCCCAAAAAAACAAAAAAAGGATCCAATACCGGAACATATCTATTTATTAAATGAGAATTGTTTTTTTCGGCAAGCTTTAATGTGACACAAGGTCAGATGACATGGGACACTCAGTGAGAATCAAACTCACTAACAATGGTCTGTTTAGCAATCTAGTAACATAACACTACCCGAGGATTTTTTTTAGTAATTTACAAAGCTTATTGCTTAGATTTGGTACAAAGGTCGTATTAATGGGTCACCCAATCAGACTCGAACTCACTTGTAAAGGTTTGCAAGTCACCATGACGCCACCTGAGATCGCCACGAGGATTATTTTTAGTATTCAAACGTTTTGAGATGACTGTTTTACTGTTTCATGCGTAACATGGCCACGTGATGCTAAGTGTCCGATATGAAACATTGATTGATTTTAACGGAATGTCCATGCGTTTGTGATTATCTTATGCCTAAAGGTTAGGGAAACACGTTCATTGAACGTTTATATCTATATTTTTTAAGAGTTTTTATTTTATTCTTTTATTATTTAATTTTAACTTTATTTTTATTTTTTATTTATTTATATTTTTCCGTTTAATTTTAATTTCAATTTTTAATATTTTATCTTTATTTTTAAATTTCAATCCATTCGTTTTATTTTTTTTAATTTTGATTTTATATTATAATTTATTTTTCATTTGTTATCTTTAATTTTTGATTTTAATTTTTGATTTTATTCTTTATATCTTTGATTTTTAATTTTTGATTTTTATTTCTATCTTTATTTTTATTTCATTCTTTTTCTTTTTTCTTTTTCTTTTTTCTTTTTCATTTTTCATTTTATTTATTTTATTTCTTATTTCTATGTTCTATTTTTTATTTTTTTGCACACGCTCATATTGAATAATTTTTAAACTGATCTTTTTGACCCATAGATCGTACCCTGACAGATACTAACACTACATGTCATAGTGGATCTGGGAGTAATGGCAATAAAAGGGTTACTCCATACTCCAAAACTGGAGCCTCATCATCAGGTACAGTTTAAGATCATAGCCAAGACACCACTTGTTTCGGGGGGGCGTGGGGCCTTATTACTTTGTAGAGAAAAGGGTCAGTGTATTCTAAACCCCACCGACAGCACATATGGTCTTTTGAGTGGAAATGTTCTATCTAGAATATAGTCACGTCAAGTTTGAAAGGTAGGTTATCTTGAAGGTAAGAACACAAGTCAAGAAACATTTACGAACTCCAAAAACGAAGGATTAGATCGATAAATCAAGTAGAAAGACAATTTATGAGTCAGTGGTCAGCGAAATGTCCAAGTCTGGCCAATGACCTTCACAAGTTGACTTTACCTATTCCTTAACGCCATCTTAATGACTGTAAGCGATCCAATCACACACAGCTGCACTGAGATCCATTCACACCCAATAATCGAAACACAATTGTTTCCATTAGAACAATTTAATTTCGATTTATATTTTCAGCGAGTGCTTTGGAGAAAGATGGGTTGGTGGACATAATTGTTTGGGTAAAAAACAGAAAGGTTCCCCCCCCGACTTTTTTTAAGAGATAATAATGAAGAATTCAAGCAGAGGATCCAAGCCCGTGACTTGCTTCATCCACGAAATCCTCAAAACTTCTTCTTCTTCTTCTTCTTCTTCTTCTTCTTCTTCTTCTTCTTCTTCTTCTTCTTAAATTTAATATTTATAAGACTTAATTTTCAAATCGATGTTGGCCATCAGTTTAGGCTGAAGTTAGGTGAATGATTTACATCTTACGCATATCATCAAAATTATTTGCTAAATGTGAACTAGACAAGAATGCTGCGTGGTTTTTAAAACAGATTCTGGAAGCAGCACCCAACAAAAAAAGCAACTGTACGACCACTTACTTATTGGGTTGGTTGGGTTTTATGGCATATTAACCTTCATAGCTTATTAAATGCAAAATTCTCTTATTTATATATATATATATATATTATATATATATATATATATAATATACTATATATATACGTGGTGCATTCAATAAGCTTCCAGACTTTTTTGTACAGGTATTTAAAATTGTCGTAGACTCTTGAAAATTCAGCATGTTATTGCTATATACATTTTAAGCGGGAGGTAAAAATGCCAATAAGAAGATGAAACGGATTGGCGTTTTCAGTGGTGAAATATTTAATGAGAATCGTATTTAGCTAGTTAATAATGTCTTGGGTATGACACTAAATTGTATCTGATGGTGATATATCCCATGCAGAGGAGTGAGGACACCTCACATCAAAAAAGGCGTCCTGGATATAACACTAAACTGAATCTGATGGTGATATATCACCTGCAGAATATTAAGACCCCCACTTCCCACAAGGTGTCCTAGGTATGACACTAAACTGCATCTGATGGTGATATATCCCCAGGAGAGTAGTAAGACCCCCACTTCACAAAAGGTGTCCAAGGTATGACATTAAACTGCATCTGATGGTGATATATCCCATGCAGAGGAGTGAGGACACCTCATCTCAAAGGTGTCCTGGATATAACACTAAACTGCATCTGATGGTGATATATCCCCAGCAGAGTAGTAAGACTCCCACTTCACAAAAGGTGTCCTAGGTATGACACTAAACTGCATCTGATGGTGATGTATCCTCAGCAGGGTAGTAAGACCCCCACTTCACAAAAGGTGTCCTAGTTATGACACTAAACTGCATCTGATGGTGATATATCCCCTGCTGATGAATGAGACCACCCCACCTCAAAAAAGCTATCCTGGGTATGACACTAAAAGCTACATTGGATGGCCATATATCTCCTAAAGTAGAGTAACCCCCTCCAATTCAAAAAAGGCGTCCTGGGTATGACACCAAACTGCATCTGGAATTTATTACCATTAATCCTATTTCTACTCAGTATTTTGTTTTTCCGTTTGCATTGGCTGAACGGTTGATTTTTATTTATCATAGTCTCACCATGATTCACAAGGAAATCGCATTTTTTTCTTTTAAAAAGAAGACAAACCAGAGACAAATCAGATACATTACCAAGATTGCCAACGATGGTCTCGAAAGTCTAAAATATCATATATATATATATATATATATATATATATATATATATATATATATATATATATAAAGATAGATAGATACTTTGTAAAAAAAATATTGCTTATGTCTCTGTACTGATTGTGACGAATGATACATTTCGGAATGTAAAGCTATAAGCATGGCGCCTTCATTCCGGGAGCCATGTCTGTCCTGAGCTGACCTGTCAGTTGATCTGTCTTTGAGAGATAACGATGCCTTGGGTCCCTGTTCGCCCAACCAGTAGTACTGAGCCGAAACAAAAACACAAGCATGTCATGGCCAATGGACAACCGGGAATATCTAATAAGGTAGGTAAATAGATCGGTAAAACTCCAAAATGAGTAAAATGATAATAATGATAATAGTAGTAGTAGTAGTAGTAGTTGTAGTAGAATATTAATAAGAAGAAGCAGTCATAGCTGTAGCTGTGATGGTAGTAGTGGTGATGGTCAAACGGAAAAGAATAGATATTCAAAAGGTCGGAATAAAATAAGTAAAAGCAAATAAACAAATTTACTCATTAAATTCCCTGTTCATAGTTTGCTTTTTAAAAATGTAAACCATTTCATATTCGATTATGTCCAGACTGTTTACTATAAAAATATCAATATCTATCTATCTATCTATCTATTGCTGGCCTGAAACTCAAACCGAAAAATTTGGAAATATAGACGGGAAGATTAAAAGAGAAAGTAAATGAAGAAAAAGACAACAACGAATATATATATATATATACATATATATATATATATATATATATATGTGTGTGTGTGTGTGTGTGTGTGTGTGTGTGTGTGTGTGTGTGTGTGTGTGCGTGTATGTGTGTGTGTGTGAGCATACAATATCATATGATACAGTGTTTTTTATAGCCTGGAATGTACCGGAAATATTAAGAATTTTGATATTTTTCTCTTTTTTTAATGTAAAGATTGTTAAGCGAGACGATGATTACCCGTTCTCTAAGTCATATCATTGATTATCCAAAGCTTTATCCGTATATATATATATATATATATGTGTGTGTGTGTGTGTGTGTGTGTGTGTGTTTGTGTATAAAGTATGTATATTATATATATATGTATGTATATGCGTTTGTAAAGATATGTAAATATATGTATGCGTGTGCGTGCATATGTGTCAGTGTTTATGTGTAAATATATGTGTATATTATACATATATATATGTATGCATATGTATATATATATATATAAGTGTATATGTATATATATATATATATAGATGTATGAATAAAGATATATATATATATATATATATATATATATATATATATATATATATATATATACGAGGTGCATACGATAAGTTTCAAGACTTTTTCGTATGGGTATTTAAAATTGTCGTAGACTCTTGAAAATTCAGCATGTTATTGCTATACATTTTATGAGATGACTGACCAATTTTAATGATTTCAGGTTCAAAGTTCAAAAATGCAATCTGACAATTTAGAAGAATGATATGCAATAAAATCCTTTTTTAAACTTGGAAAAATGCCACAGAAACCTATGGAATGCTTCATACTGCTTTTGGAGCATCTTGCATGAATCGAACATCAGTTTTTGAGTGGCATAAGAGATTCAAAGAAGGCAGGGATGATGAGAGGTGTGGGAGGAGTAAGGAAGTCAATAGACCGGAGGTAATTGGCCAAAGGGTTATAGTTAGGGTTAGGGTTACTATGATGAGGTTTTAAGGGAGTTCAGGAAGAGATTCCTAGGGAAGAGGCCAGCACTCTTCAAATCGGGTCAGTGGCATTTCCACAAGGACAATGCACCAGTTGACAACTCCGTCCTTGTCACAGACTATTTGACCAAGATGGGCATCAAGACAATTCCCCACCCTCCCTATAATCCAGACCTTGCTCCCTCTGACTTTTGCTTATTCCCTAAGCTCAGAGGCTGTCGTTATGAGACAATTGAGGAGATGAAAGAGACTGTGACGAAGGTCATTGACATGCTCACACAAGAGGACTTCCATGGGGCCTTGAAGAAAGTGGTGGAATGGTACAACAAGTGCATTGCAGCTGGAGGAGATTACTTCGAGGGGGACTTAAGTTTCATATGTGTACTATCAATAAAAGTGTCAATAAGAAAAAAGTCTGGAAACTTATCGTATGCACCTCGTATATATATATATATATACGTGTGTACGTATATATGTCTGTATATATGTGCGTTTGTGTGTTCTGCGTATCTTATCAAACTCTCTGACGTTAAGACTTAATTTCTGGAACTCCCAGACGTGTGAAGTTATCCTTTCACTGTGCTAATACCTGTATGTGTGGTCAAATAGAAATTTAAAAAAATAATTTTATTTAGATAGGAATACTGGAAACTATGTAAGTGTTTTCTTTACATTTTTTTGTAGTGTTTCCTTAAAAGACCTTTTTCGCACGGTTCTCTCGAATACGTGTAGATTTTCAACAGATGTATTCGAAA
Organism: Sepioteuthis lessoniana; assembly: GCA_963585895.1. Classification (NCBI taxonomy): domain Eukaryota; kingdom Metazoa; phylum Mollusca; class Cephalopoda; order Myopsida; family Loliginidae; genus Sepioteuthis; species Sepioteuthis lessoniana. The sequence goes on along the minus strand of CAUZXS010001037.1, from coordinate 28,949 downwards.
CATAGATGAATCCAAACAGGTACAACCACTTCGTGTCAGAGTGGACCTAGGAGTAATAGCAACGGTAGGATTATTCCTCACTCAGCAGAGCTCCAGAAATGAAGCCTCATCATCAGATATAGTTTAGTGTCATGCTGTTGTATAACCGTGATGAAGGGATTAACCATTACATTTGTTTATAAAAATATATACGTCTCTTTATTCTTCGAAAGGGATCGAATCTGCTGTAGCGTGTGAGAGACAGAGAGAGAGAGCGAAGACAGACTGCTACATTGATACATAACTTGTTAACCCCGCTGTGTTATCTTCAGAACTTTATGTCTTCTCTCTCGACGCTCTTGCCCCCTGTGGTCACTGTAGGACTCCAAGACTTAAGACTGCAGACTGACTACTGACCGCTGCAAGGCTGACCGTATCTCACGTGGGCATCTTCATATATCATTTCACAACGCCCATGCATTTCTGCTCAACCACGTGACTGCTTCCGCTTATTTTCCGTTTGTTTATACAGTTGCATCCTGCAATCTCGTTGTTTACACGGCTGGCACATTCGGCTATCAGAGGTCAATAAGCAATAATACCAGGGACACCATTTTGGAGGGTTTTTTTAAATCTCTTTGAGTGGATACAGTCAACGTATACAAAGCCCCATCAGCAGCTTGATGTAATTATTTGTCTGTTGTCGTAGATGTTACTGAATTTCAATAATCACATATATCTGAAACTGCCCGTGGTGTAATGGTTATCGTCGCAGGAAATGGACACAGCGATACGAGTTCAAATCCGAGACGAGGTTGATTGCATTTCACAAAGCATGAATACCTTTGGGGAAAGGTATGAACCTTCTTATACCCTAGTAATGGGTCAAATAGTACCACTATCTTGTTCTACAGGATGGCTTTGGCATTAAATATACCACGAAGGTTGATATGCGATGAAACCGAAACAATACCTGTTAGCTATAGAATGAACTGTATTTGAACAAGCATACAATTTTTGAAAGTGCTCATGGTGTAATGGTTATTTTCGTAAGAAATGGACACGGCGATACGAGTTCAAATCATAGACGAGCTTGTTTGTATTTCCCATTGCACTAATGCCCTTGGGAAAGGTAGGAATCCAATTATTCTCCCCCCAACTATGGATAAATAGGGAAAACTGATTTATTTGTCCTTGGTTAGGCAACCAATCAAGAAGAAAAACACTGAATTCAAACCTGTTAAACTCCGCTTAAAATGACCTCGTGTCACATTCAGCCCGTGCGGTGGTTCTAGTGACCTCGTGTCACATTCAGCCCATGCGGTGGTTCTAGTGAATACATATATTTAAACGTTTCTTCCTTTTTAAGTTTACTTATCTAAAAACTCAATTTCATTTTAAGAATTCCTTTAATATTTCTTGTCTCAAGTATGACACGAAACTGCGTCTGTTAGAGTCACATCTATGAGTCAAGTGGATCGGTTGAAACATATCCAAGTGGATAATAAATAAATGAATTCAACAAACAACCACGTAAAGAATTCTCGTATCAACGTATAATGATTCTTTAATCTCAAAGAATAAAAAACTAAATGTGTTGAAATATTAAAATCAATCAATCATTTAATATTTTTTATAAAATGTATTGTGACGAGAGTTTTACAAAAACAGAAATGAACGACCAATGAAACATTTTCCTCAAACTAATGCCCTTAGTATTCAATATATTTATTCCAGCGAGTTTTTTATTGGTCAAAGGACCGTTGAAACTCATCTACGTGGTATTTTTTAAATGTACTTCATAGCGTAAGATTAAAAAGTTTGAGAAAGCCAATGTTATAATAGCTAGTCACTCTCGTCATATCTTTGGTATTTTGTATTTAAATGGTCCTTCTCTTTCAACCTTTATTCTTCCTCATCCCCCTTTTCCTCCATCTCTCTCTTACTCTATCATACTCTGACATACTCTTATTTTCTCACTCTCTCTCACTCACCTCTCATATTCTCTCTCTCTCTTTCTTACTCATTCTCTCTCTCTCCCTCTCTCTCTCTCACACACACTCGCACCCTGATTCTTTCTCACTCTTTCCATCTCTCTCTCTCTCTCTTTCTCTCAGTCTCTCATACGCTCTTGTACTCTATTTCTCTCACGCTCTCTCTCTTTCATTCACTTCTATCTTTCTTTCTCTCTCTGTCTCTGTCTCTCTCTTTCTTATACTTTTGCTCTCTTTCTCTCATTCACTCTCTCAGTCGCTCTCATATTCTATCTCACTCTCTCTCTCATACTCTATTTCACTCTTTCGTATTCCCTCTCTAACTTTCTCTCTCTCTCTCACTCCCTTATATTCTCTCTCTCTCTCTCTCTCTCTTTATCTGCTTCTCCATTTGCTTCCGAATCTCAATGCTCACTTATCTTCGACTACTACTCGTCCCTCCTACTTCCTATCTAAGCCAACATCCCCCTCTTCTCTCTCCTCCACTTAGTGAACGACCACTAGAACTAACCATGGGTCATATTAATGAGAAGCAGACGTGATCTATCCTAGTCAATTTCATATCAAGCAAAGTAAAACGTGATCTGTGGGATTCGTCGCTGTATCTCACCGCTGCAAGCTATTAATCAAATTTGTAGTGAGCGCGCGCTTTTGGAAAGTAAATGGAAGTGGAGAGGAGAGGGTGAGTTGGCAGACGGACAACAACCAAGTGATAGTTCGTTACCTCTCACCTCCCCACCTCCAAACCGAAAATCCCCACCCGGCCAGGCCCGACTCCTGACCCTCCCCCCACCGTCATAGACACAACAGGCTGCCAACGATGCTAGGACATCTGAAACAATGCTTCAACTCATGTCTGCACGGAACATTATTAGATTGGCAATGAAAGTTGTGAAGCTCCAAGCCGGATAGCCTCGCTTTGATATATGATTGGTCAAAAGAGGTATAGTGAGAGTAAAGGTAGATATTTATTCTGCTGATGGAATGAGAGCAAATTGCGAATGGATGGTTGGCTGGTCAGGTAAAAGACGTTCTATTAAGTACCTATATACTCGAGTAATGAACGACTTCATGTAATGAACGACCCCTAATTTTAGCCCAGCCTGTAGAATACGCCGACTGTATCTCTATAGAGGGGTCAGACCCACCCTCAACAAGTGTCCTGGATATTACGCTAAACTGCATCTGATGGCAAGACTCCAGCCTTGGAGCTTCGGGGAATGTGGAGCACCCCATCGTTACTATTACTCCCAGGTTCATTCTCATCCGCATTGTTAGTATTTGTTCGGGTCCTATCTATAGATCAAACAAAACTATTTGACGATTTAACTGTGTGCTAACAAATCACTTGTGTCAAATTGAAGTATTAATGTTATATAGCAATATCTTAAACCATTTAACTGTGTTCAAATATTGAATTATTAGTATTACATCGCAATACTTGGAATCATTTGACTGTTTGCAAATGAATTAATAGTATTGAGCAGAATTATTAGAGTTAGATCGCAATACTTGAAGCCATTAAATTTTGTGAAAACTGTAGAAGTCACTACTCTAACGTGCAGAATAAACAACACTTACCGGTTCTACAGCCCCAGCTGGCAGACAAAAAGTGAAATGGACGGTTATCCAATACCGAACCTGTAACATATAGTAATTTACAAAGCTCTTTGCTTTGATGTGGCACAAGGCCTAATGAATGGGGCGCCCAACGAGACTCGAACTCACTCGTGTAGGTTTGCTAGTCTAACTTGCTAATCGTTACACCACCAGAGGTGCCCAGGTAATTTACAAAGCTCTTTGCTTTGATGTGGCACAAGGCCGAATGAATGGGGCGCCCAATGAGACTCGAACTTACTCGTGTAGGTTTGCTAGTCTAACTTGCTAATCGTTACACCACCAGAGGTGCCCAGGTAATTTACAAAGCTCTTTGCTTTGATGTGGCACAAGGCCGAATGAATGGGGCACCCAATGAGAGTCGAACTTACTCGTGTAGGTTCGCTAGTCTAGCTTGTTAACCGTTACACCACCAGAGGTGCCCCCGAACCGGTAACATATTAAGCAAGCCAGTGTATACACACACTAATATACCCATTCACTGGACCAGGAACCAATCATAATCCAGAGAATGGACTTTGCCATTTGAGTGCATTGGAAAGCCTCAATGTCCATATAATCTCGCCTCAAGTCGTAGCATTGCTTCTTTACGTAAACGAGTATTTTTCTCAGTGCTAACGAGCATAACGAACGAATTCCAACAAAAACATTAGTAATATTTATGTCCAACAAATACTCTTTAAAAATGAAATTACCAATAAACTCTACACTAATATATAATAAAATCATATCAATTTAATTGTGCAAACAAAAGACAGAAGTTGAGTAAAACTACTTAACCATTTAACTATGGGCAAACAAATGACTGATGTTAAATTGAATTGTTAATATTAAATAGCAATACTTGAAACCATTTGTGTGCTAACAAAGAATCTCAGTCTCGTTTAGAAATGTTACTTATAAACTATTTGTTTACAAATTATATATTTCATATATGTATAAGCAGGATTAGGCATAAAATAACCTACAAGGGTTGATATGCCATAAAACCCAACCAAATGACGAACCAACCAAGAACTCAGTGAGGAGGGCCCGTTTTAGACAAAAATTCAAGCTTTAACTAGAGATTGAATCTAAACCGCTGACATCGTACGTAAATACCTATCTCAGCCGCTGAACAAGACCAATTCTTTTGACAACAAAACTTGAAGCTTTTGGGAAATTTACTGATTGGGACTATCTTTCCAAGTCTGCCTGAAAAAGCAGTGATGGTAATCCATACAATTTACAAAGCTTCCCTGAGTTTTAGCCACAAAACGTTGTTTTTATCATATAATGCTTGAAATGAACAACCTCTGACTTTTGGCCGTGCAATCCCACAAAAATATTTCTTCAACACATGATGACAAAAAGAGATAATACTCAAACACTTATTTATTCTTTCAAAACTACTGTTATACAATCAAAATCAATGCAATACCGTAAATAAGCTATCTAGTCTAGGCCTTGATGTAGCTGACTGTGTCTACTTGAATATTCCAAATATACTAAAAACCCACCACTGATACACTATAGCATTGATCATATAATAATTACGTAATTGATTAAGTATGCTTTGGAGGGGTTATTTACTCTCTTTTTTATAGACAATATCGCACGACATCGACTCGAAAGCTCTAAGGAAAACTTTGTTAATTATGAAGTTTTTACGTAACTTTGTTTACTATTCGTAATATCTATTCATATTATATCCTCAGGTGTCATGAGTTGTAAACAATATTAAGTAAAAGTGAAATTATCTTAACTAATTGACTTTGTTTAATATAGGCAATAAGCGGTCCCTTTGGATTGTAGTTACAGCAAGGTTTGACTGAGGAACAAGGTAAGTTTCGACGTTTCAAAAGCATATCTTATACATTGAACGACACTTTGTTTCTTGGAGTAAAACATTGGTGTTAAAAAATCGTTTATTACACGAGTATATAATGAAGAAAGAGGTTTGTTATGTGTAAGCTTCTGTATTAGATTTTTGAATATTAACTGCACAGATAAAATATCTATTTGTTGAGATATCAAAAGTTTATAAGATTCCTTCGCTCATTTAAACAATGACAGGTACTTTTAACACGTTGTCATAATAAATGAAAATATTATTATAAAGTTGTTATTCGCACAGGCAGGGAAATAAGGCAGCAAGAGAGTCTCTTTGGCGTAATGCGTAAAGTATCGGACTGCGTCACCGCAGTGAGTTCGATCTCCGGTCACGCTTTAATGTTCACTTTTGAATTATCATCTTTTGGAAACGCTGGAAAATTCTTAATCTTCCCAAACCGGCGAGGGGTTAAACAGTTTCACTGTTCTTCTTCTCCAAGCATGGCTTTAGTATTTAAAAAACCAAACCAATTCCGTAAAAAACGTTCAAGTTGAATGACTTGGACACAAGAGATCAACAAGATGTTGTGTACGATTTTTAAAAAGCTGATTCATTAAACAATGGTAAAAGTTTCTAAAAGGTGATTTCGCTGTTTAATGGCATATCAACCTTTGTAGGTTATTTAATGCCAAAGCCATTCTCCATAGAAGAACAGTAGTGGTACTATTTAACCCATAGCTGGGAGGATAACTTTCCCAAGGGTATTTGCCCGAAAGCGAACGTGATAGCGTGACTGGAGAACGAACTCGCGTACTACGATTCCGCAGTCCATCGCTTTAACCATTACACCACGAGGACACTCCCTAAAAGTTGATTAGATTAGCAATAGTCGGTGTACAATTCCTAAAATGATTGGTTGAGCCATAGTCAAAAAGTACTATTTCTAAAGAATGGTTGCTTAAGAAATGGTCAGTGTTTACCATTTCTAAAAGATGATTTACTTGAGCAATAATCAACGTGTACCGTTTCTAAAAGATAATTTGCTAAGCAATGGTCAGTGAATAAAAATAACCGCTCGTTATCTTCTTGATGAAATGCAAGTTATGAGGGTTTTCTAAGAGTTTCAAGAAAACATACATTCGCTTCTGTACTTGAGCTGGGATCAGTTCATGAGACATAATGCGGCAGATACTTATGCAAAGGTCATAAAAGTGACGAACCACGCTACTCAGGTTGGCTGATAGGTTGCGAATGTAACTCACCGGATTTACTGCTATGTCTTGGAGCATGGCCTTCGAATTCACTCTTAGAGCCTATCTAACCCTGCATGATCTTTGAGATTCTTGCAACGTGAGCGAAATATCTTGAATAATCTAGTTATAGTTGTTTGATCAACTGTGCCTTTTCCTCTCACAAAAAATGCTTTTGGTAGCTTCCCAAGCGTTATGGCCTGATTTGAACTCGTAAAACATAAGTTAGTGAATAAGGCAATGTCCATCTGCGTGGCTTTCAAATCACACACTGACTATAGCAATGCACAACGCGTCAGCGCAACAACTACTGCGATACAACCAATCACAGCAGGTACGCAACACGACTTGAACTGCTTCGGTGACGTGACATAAAAGCTACAAACTAGCCCGTACTACAAAAATATTGACTCATCCTTGTTGATAGGGAGATAATGCAGTGGACACGGACACACACACACACACACACAAAGATAGATAGATTGATAGATAGATAGATAGATAGATTGAAAATGAGACATAGATAGATGGATAGATACGAAGAAAATGACAGATAGATACGAAGAAAATGACACACACACATAGATAGATAGATAGATAGATACGAATAAAAAGACATACACACAGATGGATAAATAGATTGATTGGTAAAAGAAAATAAATAAATTGATAGATACGAAGAAAATGACACATAGATAGATAGATAGATAGATAGATAGATATTGGTTTGGTTTGGTTTCATGGCATATCAACCATTGTTGGTCATTTAATACCAAATCCTGTTTTTTACATGCATATTAAATATATGATTTGTAAACACATTTTCTAGATACACACAATTAAATGATTAAACAGTTCTATTTCTTACAATTCAATTTAGCAAAAGTCAACAAAATTAAATGGTTCCAAGTGTTGCTATGTATCACTTATAATTAAATTAAACATCAATCATTTGTTTACACACAGTTGAATGATCAAACAGTTCTATTTCAATTAATTCAATTTAACATTAAGTCATTTGTTTGCAAATGTCAAACAGATCTATCTAACCCATAGATAGGACCTCATCAGGTGCTACCACTCCAGGCCAGAGTGGACCCTGGGAGCGATGGCAAAAAAGGGGTTCTCCGCATTCCCGAAAGCCCCAGCATTACTGGAGGCTTGCCATCATATTGTTTAGGATTACATCCAGGAAACTCGTTGGAGGGGGGGGCGTCTTACCCCTCTGCAGAGATGTAGTCGGTGTGTTCTACAGCCCCAGCCGACTGGGCTAATAGATAGATAGATAGATAGATAGATAGATAGATAGATCATTAATGGTTGTATTAGGAAGACAAAACAAATTTTATTTTTCCACCGGCCAAAAGTGAATATCGATGAAATTGGACGAAAAAAATTGAATGGAATTTTTTTAAAAAAGCAAAAGTTGTTAAAACATTAAGGCCACGAGATCTTTTAAAAAATGGAAAGAAATTTCTTCCATTTCTTCTATTAAATAAAGAAATCGTTGACTTTAGTTGCTTGCCTCAAAATGTCTCTTATTTATTCATTTATTTATTTGTTTCTATTTCATTTAGTTTCACGAGTCGTCTGCTTTATCGGAATTTGTTCTCGTTGAATTCGTTCTCAGTTTTTCTGCTAGTTTTGGGATTTCCGTTATGAAATATCCTCCCGCCTTATTTTTCTTTTTGTTGTTCTTCCTCGATAGTAATTTCCAAATAATTGTACAAGGTTAGTCTCCTGTCTCCGTAAAAGTGCTTAGGGCCAATGTCAAATTCTTCAATTTCTTTTACGCTTTTCCTGCTGGACTCATTATTCGATTAGAGAGATTTTACTTGTTTTCATCTTTCAATATTTCCATCTTCCTTCTTTAATTTATTCTTTCTTCAGGCAAAATCTCTCTCTCCCTCTCTCCCGGTATTTCTCCCTCTTTCTCTCTCTCTCTCGGTATTTCTCCCTCTCTCTCTCTCTCTCGGTATTTTTTCTTTCGGTATTTCTTCCTTTCTCTCTCTCTCTCTCTCTCTGTATTTCTTCCTCCCTCTGTCTCTGTCTTGGTCTATCTATCTATCTATCTATCTATCTATCTATCTATCTATCTATCTCTGTGTATTTCTTCCTCCCTCTGTCTCTGTCTTGGTCTATCTATCTATCTATCTATCTATCTATCTATCTATCTCTGTGTATTTCTTCCTCCCTCTGTCTCTGTCTTGGTATTTCTATCTATCTATCTATCTATCTATCTATCTATCTATCTATCTATCTATCTATCTCTTTGTATTTCTTCCTCCCTCTGTCTCTGTCTTGGTATTTCTATCTATCTATCTCTCTCTCTATCTATCTATCTATCTATCTATCTATCTATCTATCTATCTCTGTGTATTTCTTCCTCCCTCTGTCTCTGTCTTGGTCTATCTATCTATCTATCTATCTATCTATCTATCTATCTATCTATCTATCTATCTCTGTGTATTTCTTCCTCCCTCTGTCTCTGTCTTGGTATTTCTATCTATCTATCTATCTATCTATCTATCTATCTATCTATCTATCTATCTATCTTCTCTTTTGTTACTTTCCCTTTCTCTTTTTTTTCTTTACATTTGTATCTACATTTGTCTTGCTTAGTTTTTGTTTATTCGCCACTGGTACGTGACTTCTGTTCAATCATATTTATCTAATGCTATCTTGTTTATTTTTTTCTGGTTGTCTCACTTTCCCAGATTTTCTCTCTTTTGCTCTCTTTCCTATTTTACCATTTAGCCCTTACCTCATTTGGGTTTCTTCATTCTTCGAATTCCTCTTTCTTTTATTCTTTTATTCTTTTATTCTTCCCTTTTTATTCTTCTTTCTCTTTTTTCACTATCTACCCCTCTCTCCTTCTGTCTGTGTCTGTCTGTCTGTCTGTCTGTCTGTCTCTCTCTCTCTCTCACACACACACACACACACACACACACACACACACACACACACACACACACACACACACACACACGCTCTTTCTTTCTGTTTTTCGTCCATTCATTTCCACTGTTTTCTTTTTTTCATTCGTTCTTTTCCAGTCATTCATTCTTTCTTTCTTTCCTTTCATCCTTCCTTCTTCATTTCAATTTTATCTTCTTTTTACGCTCGTTCTCTTTTATTCGTTTATTTTTCTCCCCGTTTTTCTTTCTTTATATCTATTTTGTCTTCTTTCTTTTTGTTAGTTTATCTTTCTTTCTTTCTTTCTTTCTTTTTTTCTTTCTTTCTTTCTTTGCTTTGACTTCCACATTTTCCTTTTTTTTTCGCTCGTTCTTCAAAATTCATTCCCTCGTTCTGTTTTCCTAATTCATTTCAATTCTTTTTTTTTTTACTTTATTCTTTCTTTCGTAATTTTTTATTTATTTATTTTTTCTTTCCCTTTTTTCAATAATTTCAACTTACTCTTCTTTTATGATCGTTCTTTTCTCTTCCCAATATTTCTTTATTTTTTCCATTTTTCCTTCATTTTCCTTTTTTCCTTTTCTTTTTTCTTTTGTTTCATTTTTCTTTCTGTTTTCTTTCATTTTCTCTTTTTTATTTTTTCCGTTTTTCCCTCATTTACTTTTTTCAATCTATTTCTTTTTTTTTTCTTTCTTTGTTTCTTTGTTTTGCTTTCATTTTGCCTTTTTCTTTTTCTCTTTGTTTGTTTGTTTGTTTGTTTGTTTTTTCTTTCTTTCTTTCTTTCTTTCTTTCTTTCTTTCTTTCTTTCCGTTTTTTTGTTTTCTCATCGTTTCCTCTTTTTCGTATGACTTTCCGTTCATCTTTCTTTTCATTTTTCTTTCTTTATTTTCGTTTTTCATTGTTTATTTTCTCTAATCTTCATTTCCTTTTTCCTTGCTTTCTTCTTCTCTCTCTTATTTTTTTCTCTTTCTTTTCCTTTCTTTTCGCTTTGTTTCGTTTCGTTTCGTTTCGTTTCTTTCTTTCTTTCTTTCTTTCTTTCTTTCTTTCTTTCACTTCTTGTTTCTTATTAATTATTTCAGTATTCTTTCCTTTTATTTCTGTATTTTCTTTTTTTCTTTTCTTTTTTTTTTTCTCCTTTTTTTTTCTTTCGCAATCTTCTTTCGAAGATTTCTAAAACTTATCCGCTTTTTCATGCCTACTTTTTCTGTCTTTATTTTTTCCTTCGTTTCTTCCTTCGTTTCTTATTTGTTCCTTCTTTCCTTCTTTTTCCCACACTCTTTCATTTCCCCGATATTTCTTATCCACTCAGTCATTGTCTACCATCTTAAATGTGAAAATAGCTTTTGTTTATCGTAAACAATATTACTAATATGTCGATGATTCCCTTATATCGTTGCGTGTGCAATTCACTGGCCTTAACAGTTTAACAAGATGAATTTATTTTTCAAATCACTTGATTTGTTTCAAAACACGGCTTCATACACAACATCATTAGCCTAGTCTATTCTTCCAACAACTACTCGGTGGCCTTGTATGACACTGAAGATCAGATAATGTTAAGATTCTACCTCGGTAAATATTTTTTTCGTTTTACAGAAAGAGGGAGATGATGGTTTTTCACACGAGGGTTAAGAGAGGGCTTTTCATTGAAGTCTGCGAGAAATAAAGTCTCTGCAGTTCTCCAGGACTCTTCTTAGTATCAGCCAATTCCGGTAATGTCAACATACGACAAACATTGAAAGAGTAAAATCGAAGAGAACAGCTGTTTTCAAATGACAAGTTTGCATATGAGATGACCTAGATATGCCTAAAAAGTAGACACCTAAAGAGAGAAACTGAATCTTTTTCAACACAAAATAACGCCATAAGGACTAATTATAAAAGTAACAGTAAAGTTGGCAACCATAGTCGAGGGTGACCCTAGGGTTCCCATTTCATTAGCTACTATACCGAGGTTAAGTGGAGGGCGTTACTTTTTTCCTTGGATTGCTCCACTTTACCCTTGATCCGTATTTTATGATGCTGAATGTTAAGCAATGCGGCATCAAGTACCATTTTTTGAGTGCTTGGCATGACTCAACCGGTGATAGAGCCCCGGTCTTCCGGGCCATTAACACAAAGTTTAGTATTCTGGCCAGTGCTTGGTGATCTGTTTTTATATCAAAATACCTAAGAATTTTATTCATCCTTGATTTCGAATTCCATACAGCTGCACAGAAGAGACTCCATGACTATCCTATCAGCCACTGAGTTGTCTTTTCTGGGAATGACCAACAGAACCTTAGCAGAGGTTTATCATCTAGTGGATAGACCACTAGGCTAATAATCATATCAATGCGAAAAATGATAATACGCAACAGAATAGGTTATGTCAAAACAGAAATGAAACGGTTTATCTCATCATAAGCGAATACAGTAAACTCACACAAAGGAGTACAAGACTAGGCTTGATTGGGTGAGAAAAGTTAACCACTTGGAATTGAGCAAGAGATTAGAATTTGGCCATACTACTAAAAGATATATGCACACACAAGTTCAAAAGAATGAGACGCATAAAATTCTCTGGTATTTTGACATAAAAAAAAATTACTAAATACCGGCCGAAAAAAACCGACTCTAGTTTTATTTAATAAAAAGAAGATTACTTGCCATCTAAAAGACTTTACCGATTCAAATGATCCCAGAATAAGGGAAAGCGAAAAACTGGACAAATAGCTGGAAAAAAAGAAAAAAAAGAACTTGTGGATCATTGGATTTTAGAGTTCCAATGGATCACAGTGTGAAAAGGAAAATAAAAACAAGTACTTGGATCTTGTCAGAGAACTGATAAAGCTGTGGAAAATGAGGTTGACGATGATACCAATTGTAATTTGCGCACTTGGAACGGTCCCCAAAGGACTTGGAAAAGTGATTAATGGAATTGGAAATCAGATGAAGAATCGAGACCATAAAGACTCACACTGCTTTGATCATCTAGAATACCCAGAAGAGTCCAGGAAACATGAGGAGACTTGTTCTCCATATTTACCCAACCCCTCCGCTCGGGCAGGATATGACACAAGGTTAATTTTTAAGCGGAGTTTAACAGGTTTCAATTCAGTTTTCATTCTCCTAGACTAGTTACCTCACCAAGGCTGAAGAACCCAGTATTCCCTACTATTTACCCATAGCTGGAGGGAGAATAATTGGATTCATACCTTTTCCAAGGGTATTAGTGCTATGTGAAATGCAATCAGTCTCGTCCAGGATTTGAACTCGTGTCGCCGTGTTTATTTCCTGCGACGATAACCATTACACCACGGACACCTCCAAGAGACTTGTTATCATTCCAGTGAAATACCACCAGATAACGTAGGTGTGAAGAATTCGTAAGTAGCAAAAGAATCACTCGGGCTGTCCCTCTTGTAAGATACTCTGGGCCATTCTTGAAGTGAACTAGGGAAAAGCTTCAATAAATGGACCTGAGAACTAAAAACTCAAGACGATGGTGAGGTCTTACGTCCCTGTGATGACAGACAGGCTGTATGTGTCAAGAAAAGAAGGAGGAAGAAGACTCGCCAGCATTCAAGATATCGTCGATGCATCGATATAATGACTCAAAGCCTACATAAAAAGGACAAAGGCTAACCACACCGAGTAGAAACAACGCAAACAACACAAGGATCAACAACAATAACTATAAGCGAATACAGCAAATTAACACCAAAGCGTACAAGACAAGACACGACTGAGTGGGGAAGGTGATCCACTGGGAATTGTGCAAGAAATCTAAATCTGACCATACGAACAAGTGATATATGCACAACCCAGAACCCATCCCGGAGAATGAGACGCACAGAGTTCTCTGTGATTTTGAGATGCACACAGATCTCCTAATCTCGGCCAGACGACCAGACCTAGTGATAGTCAACAACAAAAAAAGAACCTGCCGTATAGTGGACTTTACAGTACCGGCGGATCACAGATAAAAAAAAAAAATAAAGGAAATCAGAAGGAGAGATAAATACCTAAACAATGCCAGTGAATGCAAAACACTGTGTAACATGAAAGTAACGGTGATACCAATTGTAATTGGCGCCCTCGGAACGATTCCAAAAGTATTGGGTTAAGGAATTGGAGGACTTAGAAATAAGAAAACAAGGGGAGATCATCCCGACTACAGCATTATTAAAATCGACCAGAATACTAAAACTTGAGGTGATTTGATGTGACTCATACTCCAGTGAAAGACCATTAGGTAACGCCGGTATGAAAAAACATTCAAAGAGTAACGATAATAATAATGATAATTAGATCTTGCCAGAGAGCTAAAAAGGCGATGGTGGTTTGTACGCTTAGAACTGTCCCCAAGTTTCTGGATAAGAGACAGGAGGAATTAGAGATCAGAAGAAGAATTGAGACAATCCAGACATTTTTTAAGATCAATATTTTTGTTTGCTCTTTTTAGTTTGTTCTTCGAGTCCTCAGTAGTGGCAAGTTCTCTTTCTTCTTCTTTTAAAACAGAATCGGTCTATGTCATCTACGCAGTCCTCAGTAGTGGCGACTTTTCTTGCTTCCTCTTTTGTAACAGAATCGGTCTATGTCATTTACGCATTCCTGAGTAGTGGCGAATTTTCTTGCTCCTTCTTTAAAAACAGAATCGGTGTATGTTATCCACGCAGTCCTCAGTAGTGGCGAGGCCTCTTCCTTCATCTTTTGAAACAGAATCAGTCTATGCCATTTTTGCAATTCTCAATAGTTGTCAATCCTCTTCCTTCTTCTTTTGAAAGAATCGGTCTATGTCATCTACGCAGTCCTCAATAATTGTCAATCCTCTTCCTTTTTCTTTTGAAACAGAATCGGTCAATGTCATCAACGCAGTCGTCAATAGTGGGGTATCCTCTTCCTTCTTCTTTTAAAACAGAATCAGTCTATGCCATCTTGGCAATCCTCAATAGTTGCCAATCCTCTTCCGTCTTCTTTTGAAACAGAATCAGTCTGTGTCATCTCTTGGATTTAAGGCCTTGTGTATCGTCATCCGTTTCGTTGTCCTTCAGTCAATTTATATTTTCTACTTTATTTATTTCTAAAGAATGATCCCAAGTATCTTACATAGGGGACTGGCCAGTTGTTTATTCCTTTGGTGAGATTTCTACTGCTGAGTTGGATTTCGAGAAAATTTCTCGTTCTTCGGAAGGAAGTTTTTCTTACGTTTTCTTTCATCTCTATTTGATGGCGTTTTTTCCCATTATACTCAGATACTTGTAATTTTTCTTTTCTCCACGCGTCCTCATGCTATCTTGATTCCGTTTTTTCTCTTCACCTGATTTCTCTTACGAACTTAAGAACATAGCACATTTTTCAATCCCAAAGTCTATTTTCTATATCCAAGCTTTATATACTTATAGTTTATTTAAAGGTTTCTTGTTCTTTGGGATTTTTAGCAAATATCTTAATATCATGAACATACATAAATTGGTTTATCTTTGCCGATGATTTAGTATTTTATCTCTTGCGAGTTTTTTTTAATTTTTTACTGTCCATGCCCTTCATATAAGTGTGTAGAAAATCAATTGATTTCCTTATCAAATAAGTATCAATTTTGGCGTAAAAAGATGTTGCATACTCATCTGCAGATGCATGCAGAATCATCTTCAACACAATAAAGACGAGCGACACAGTTCTTTAGAAAAATAAACCTCTCACTTTATTTGAAAGGGTTGTGTGTGAGAAGGAGTTGGAGACCGAACAGAACTGCAACATATTGACCTTCACTGTATTGGCCATAACCGCGTTTCTTTCCCGTTCTCCTGGGCTGCTCAACCGGGGGCCTGGGGGCCCAGCCTCTCTGAGTACTGGTTTTCTCTACCGCATCTTATCTCTAACTT
The DNA here is from genome assembly GCA_963585895.1 of Sepioteuthis lessoniana. Classification (NCBI taxonomy): domain Eukaryota; kingdom Metazoa; phylum Mollusca; class Cephalopoda; order Myopsida; family Loliginidae; genus Sepioteuthis; species Sepioteuthis lessoniana. The sequence continues at coordinate 13,513 of CAUZXS010001037.1, read as the reverse complement.
GTCTGATCCCCAACTGATTGAATTTCTTGTGCACTGAGTAATATAATAGTTCAACGTCCGCCTTCTTCTTGTTGGCGTCACAATTTCGCACTCATTCAAACTGTCCACGGTCAAGGTTATAATATCCTGATATTCCTCGACCGGATGCACCTGTTATTTACACAGGTGCATTTCCTATTTTGACTGCCCGGCCGGGTCGGATGTCAATATGCAACAAAGAGGATCCCAGAAGTTTTAAAATTTGAGCCCATATTTTTGCATTTCTTGATCTGTAAGTGCCTTCATTTAAGACGTTTTTCTTTGAATTTGCTTAGGATATTTGAGTCACCTCGGAAAAGCTGAAAGGATCAAAACACAAATTAATTTAAGAAATCTCTTCCATCCTAGATCACTAAAAATACATTTTCAACCAACTAGAATAAGAAATGAATTAATCTACATTTTTTCTAACTTAGAGCTTATCTAAATTTTATAAGCAAAGCAATAAACTAGACAAAACGTCAGTATGAATCACATTCTGGACACGGAGCCCAATGTGACGTGACTACTAGTCACAGTACTTGTTGTGGCTGTTGTGCTCGTGACTACCACATTAGCCTCCAACTATTTGTTTTGTCAAGTCCTTCTGTGCCCACGCTGTGTTTGAAAGATCCACGAAAAAGGGGGTTGACACTATTCAGCCGGATCTTCTTCTGACGGTCAGGTAATATGAGTGGCTAGATTACCTAGCAACTCAAAAAATAGAGAAAACCCGTTGTTAACAAACTAAAAAATACTTTTTATTGAAACACGTTCGTGAGAACGATGTTTGCATTCTTGGCAAAAGGAAGAAGAAAGAATGTCGAGGAAGAGTGACGATGAAGTGCGGTTAGAATGACACTAATGTCTCTAAAGTCTGGGACTTTGAATTTTTATAAAGTCTGAAAGTTCTTCGGAGTGCCTCGGGTCTAGAATGGAAGGGATGCTTCTTTGGCAATCTTGAGTTTCTTCTTGGTCCTTTTTCTCATCCTCTCCGATGATTTGTTTTACCATCCTATTTTTATAGATCAATATCTGAGCTAAAAAAGGTTTCTGAATGATTGTCCAATAAGAGACAATTAGGAGTCATATTTCCATTGGTCAGCCAATTCTAATTCAGGATTATATCTTACAGGTATTGGGGAAACCCTTTTTAGATGCTTTGACTAATGGGAACAGGTTTAGAGCAATGGCGTTGAACTAAAAATTCTCAGCCTCACCTGACTGGATGAGCCATGCCCAGCTCACTTTTATTTAGGGGGGAACAAAATTAAATTTCCTTTTTGACACTGACCTTTAAGATAAGGACGAGAAAAATGTTTTACGAAATGACCCGTTTCATCATTATGATCGATGAAGTTAGATGACAACCGAAAAATTAAATAAATTCGCTGACCTTTAAAATCAAAACCAATTGTCTCGCTCTTAACTGACCTTTAGGAACAATCAACCAGCTTTTTAGGTAAATTTAAGCCTCGAACAAAAAGATACTTATTTTAAGGATCTTTTTGTTTTTGAGATATTTATATATATGTGATGTACTCCTATGGACCCCCACACATGGCCATGCAAAAGCAGGACGACCAGCACGAACAAACATTCAGCAACTATGTGAGGATACGGGATGTTGTCCAGAAGACCTGCCTGAGGCGATAAACGATAGGGAAAAGTGGCAAGAGAGAGTCAGGGATACCCGTGCTACCAGCACGACATGATGATGATGATGATATATATATATATATATATAAATTTTCATATATTTAGTAAATTCAAATTTTTACATACTAATTAAGTATTTAACCGCACGTCGTGTCCCAACAGAATCCCCTAATTCTGCTCAACTTTTGTGATTATTTCAATTGAGTGAATCTCAGTTATCTGCAAACATTCAATTCTCTCAGAATTATTTCAACATTGTAATATTATTTCGACAATCGAAAGCATACATTTAAAGTTTACCTTTTTAAAAAGGTGTTAGCGCTGATATAATATTCCTTATAGCAGATTATTCAACTTGCGTGACATCAATATATTAGAGTATAAATTTATTATCATCATCATCATATCGTGCTGGTAGCACGGATATCCCTGAACCTCTCTCGCCACTCCTCCCTATCGTTCATCGCCCTAGGCAGGTCTTCAGGACAACATCCCGTATCGTCACATAGCTGCTGAATGTATGTTCGTGCTGGTCGTCCTGCTTTTGCACGGCCATGTGTGGGGGTCCATGAGAGTACATCTCTTCTGAGTTCGTCCCTGATTCTCCAGCAGTGTCCTGCATGTCTGGCTCGTCTAACTTGAATGGTTTTCGTGATAGGAGGCAGGTGGCCGTACAGTTGGTGTCTTGTGGCTGTTGCCGCCAGGACTTGTTCAAGATTGCTCACAGCATTCTTGTGCAGTTGCCGTCTAGCTTCTTCTTCAGCCGTTTTGTTAGAGTCCATGTAGTGCAGCCATATAGCAGTATCGATGTGACCGCTGCCTGGAAGAAACTGCATTTCATTTTATCGGTTAGGTCTGATTTCCATATAATCGATAGCCTATTGATAGCTGTCCATGCTTTCGTTAACCTCGTGTCGATGTCCTTTTCGGTTGATGCGACGCTGCTTCTTAGGTAAGTGAATCTGTCTACTAGTTTAAGAGGGGTTCTGTCTAGAGTGGAGATGTCCCCCGTTTGATTATAGCACATATATTCCGTTTTGTGTGCATTAACATAGAGGCCTATGCCTGCGGCTGCTCGTTCCAAACTATGCAGTAGTGTTTCGGCTTGGTCGGGTGTATTTGCCAGTATCGCTATGTCATCGGTGTAGTCGGCGTCGGTAATTGTTTTTGCGGGGTACCTTCTGCTTCTTTCCTTCGTCAGCTCCAAGCCATTCTCTCTGATTTTGTCAATCGATGTTCTAAGTACGTAGTCTAGACAAATGATAAAGAGGTACGGAGCCAGCGTGTCCCCTTGTAGTACTCCTGCTACAATGTCGAAGTATTCCGTGTCTCCATCTGGTGATCGTACTTTTACTTTGGTGTTTTTATAGAGAATCGTTATTGGTGCTACGGTTTCTTAAGGTATGCCGTACGCTAGTAGGATTTGTTCCATCTTTCCTCTGTGAATGGAATCGAAGGCCTTGGTAAAGTCGACAAATATTAATGTCCCTTGTAAGTTTTTTTTTGCCCGTACACCTTCAAGGATTCTATAGATGGTTAATATTTGTGAGGTCGTGGTTCTATTTCTTCGGAAGCCATTTTGGCTTTTCCTAAGTATGTTGTCGATTTTGGGTTCTATTCGGTTTCGTAGTTGGGCATTGTAGATTTTGGCTGCTATGGATGTAAGTGTTATACCTCGGTAGTTTTTGGCTAATCCGAGGTCCCCCTTTTTAGGGAAGGGGAGTATGCATCTCTTCATCGATCTATCTATCGGATTTTGATTGTATACTGCGTTGCAGTGTCGGAGCAGTATGTCGTCGAATTGTCTGGTCTTCCATATTTCTGGGGGAATCTCATCCAGCCCTGCAGCTTTCCTATTTTAAATTTTTCTGAGAACCGAGTCGAGTTCTTGTGTGAACGGTCTAGTTTAATGTCTAATTGTTTACTAATTATTCTGGTGATTGGTTCATGTGTTATTTTCGGTGGGTTTCCTAGTAGGTTTTCGAAGTGCTGTTTCCACAGTTTTATTCTTTCTTGTTGTTTTGCTGCTTTCAGTTTTGCTTTGGCTATGTTCTTTCTTCTACTCACTTCGTTTATTGTTTGCCAGGCTATCCTAGATTGTCTATCTTCCACCGAGTCTCTAATCTTATCTATCTGATTTTGAATGTATTCTGTCTGTTCCTTTATATATATGCCTGCTAATTGATATTGTGCCGTTTTTAGTTTTAAGGCATTTGTGTTTGTTGGGTTTTTTCGATAGTTTTTGGAGGCTGTCTTCACTAGTGCACGTTTTTCTCTCACTGCTAAAATACCCCATGGGACTCTATATTTAGTTTTGAGTTTTGTTGGAATGCATTTCGCTGCTGCCTCGAGGTGCGCGTTGACGAAATTTTCATATTCGTCGTTTGGTGTACTTTTTTCCGTCTTCTCTTGTAGTGTTTCGAATCTGTTTCTTAATTGTAATACGTATTTATCTCTTATATCTCTGTTGTTCAAAAGGGCCCAGTCATAGTGTTTCGTGGTCACTGTTCGTTTGGCGTTTTTTCGTAGGCTTAGCCGTATTTTCGCCGTGACTATTCGGTGATCGGAGGACACACCCTCGAAAGAGGAGTATGCCTCGTAATTCATTGCACTATTTTTCCATTTCTTGTTTATAAGGACGTAGTATATCTGAGCTTTACTATTGTTCGCGTACGTGTATGTCCATAGTTTGCCCTCCCTTTTTTGGTAGTTTGTATTGAGGCATGCTAATCTATTTTCTATCATGAAATCTGTTAGATGTTGCCCATTCCTATTTGACGTGTTGTGGAGGCTGTATTTGTTGTTTCCGTTTTTTCCCGATTTGGGCATTCATGTCTCCGCCAATGACTAACATGTTGTGTTTCGGGATGCTACGCACTAATGAGGATAACTCATCGTAGAAGGCGACTAGTTCAGTTTCTTCACTAGCACTGGTAGGGCTGTAGCAGGAGATGATTGTTGCTCTGGGGTTGCTGTTAAAAGTAGCTGCCATCATCCTAGGTTGTATTTTCTTAATGCTATTTAGCGTTTTTAACGCTCTAGGTCCTATAAGCAATCCTACCCCTCCTACTGCGGCGTTGACAGAGTTTTTTCATGCCGATACAGTGACGAGCGACCAGCCATTGCCAGTTTCGTGATATTTGATATCTTCGGTGTGCGTGTATCTGTGTTCTTGTATGCATATTAAGTCTATCTTATGTTCTACGGCCGATGCGATTAGCTCTGGAAGTTGTCCTATTCTATTTAAGGTTCTTACGTTAAATGTCGCTATTTGTAGTGTTTGCTTGCATTTTAGTAGTTTTTGTCGTTTGAGCTCTGTAGCTGATTTTTCGAACACTGAGGCCAGGGCTCCAACCTCAGCAGGGCGCGCCCCTTTTTTACCCGCGCAAAGAGCGATGCGGTTTGAGTATGTGGTTTGAGTGTGGGTCATGGTTATCTTTTGATGGCTGTTTTATTCTCTTCTATAGTAGCCACTCTTATAGAGGAGCAGCAGTAGTTCTCCGATCGAACTAACCTTTACATAATAACATCATTACCATCAAGTCGCGCTGCTAGTACAGCTTTCTCTGATTTTCTCTCTCTCCATTCGTCCCTATCATCCATCGCTCCCTGCTGGTCTTCCAGACTACATCCTGTTTTCATACAGAGCTCTTGTAAGTAACTACTTGTTGGTCGGCCAACATTGGCACGTCCATGTAAAGGGGTCCATAGAAGAACGTCTCTTATGAGTTGGTCCTTGCTTCTCCAGCAGTGTCCCACATGTCATGTTCGTCTTATTTGGATGGCTTTAGTGATGGGAGGTAAGTGGCCATACAACTGTATTTATGTCATTATGTTCACCTGTACATAATGACATACACGCAAAAATCGTTTACGCATGTAAAATACATTATCTAGTATCTTTTTAAATACTATGCAAACTGCTAATAACTTTCTTATTGATAATGTCATATTGGGACATATTAACGCTTCAACCACCATCATCTTTTGTTTTTCAACAGACTTCTCATTCAAGTTTAAGAAATAGATCTATTAAACTTGAAGAACTGCGTTTTATTTCATCATTTACACACTTTTCTTCTACGCATATGTAGCCATAGCTTTCAGTAGATGAGATATTGCTACCGACTATTTTAGTATAGCCGGAATGATGAGGCAATAATACTTGCTTACAAAAATATAAACTCTTCTTTATTACTACAAAAGTCGAAATCACTGAGAGAGAGAGAGAGAGAGAGAGAGAGAGAGAGAGAGAGAGAGAGAGATGGACAGGGAGCGCTATAATGGACACCAGTTTGAAGTATATATATTCAGAGCCTTGCTTCTTCTTTCCTCTTTCACAGAACAAGTTCTCAACTTGGGAGTCGCCACCCCCGGCTAGCACCCAAAACGAAATGACGTTTACTCGGCTGACTGCTCTCCCCAACTGACCCTGAGTTTGGAAACTTCCGTCATTATGTATTTTCTGGACGCCCACACATATTTCCTTCCAGCGCCCCACCAATGCAATTAACCGACACAATTCACATGGCATTTCTGCTGTCTTCTCTTTACCTTAAGGCACAAGTGCATATCCTGTTTTTAAATTCAACACTAACATGGTCTGTCAAAGGTCAATATGTAATATTGTGATTCCCTCGCATTATATTAGATATATTACTGATTTAAGCTACAAAAAGCGAAGGTCACTATATTATATTACTTTCAAAAGTAGTAACAGCTAGCCTCTTGAATCAAAGACTGCATTGTAGTAAAGGAGAAGGACAACGGTTTTGATCAGGAGTGCAGATTTATCGAATTTCACGGATTAAAAACCTTCTGGGTGGTCCGTTGATGAGATTAGATATCAAGGATTAGATCAAATTGAAGTTTAAAGGATCGGAAGAAAGAATTTGTTGTTAAATCAGTTAACAAAGGTGATACGAGGCAAATACAAATCCCTTAGAAATGTGTAGGAAGCAGCGTCTCATCAACCGAAAAGGATATCGACACGCGGCTAACAAAGGACAACTATTGATAAACTATCAGTCATATAGAAATCAGACCTGACCGATAAAATCAAACGCAGTTTCTTCTAGGCAGCGGTCACATCAATACTGCTGTATGGATGCACTACATGGACGCTAACTAAACGGCTGGAGAAGAAGCTAGACGGCAACTACACAAGAATGCTGCGAGCAATATTGTACAAGTCCTGGCAGCAACACCCCACAAAGCACCAACTATACGGCCACCTACCTCCTATCACGAAAACTATTCAAGTTAGACGGGCCAGACATGCAGGACACTGCTGGAGAAGCCGAGACGAGCTCATAAGTGATGTACTCCTATGGACCCCCACATATGGCCGGGCAAAAGCAGGACGACCAGCTCGAACATACATTCAGCAGCTATGTGAGGATACAGGATGAATCCCTGAAGACTTACCAGAGGCGATGAACGATAGGGAGAAGTGGCGAGAGAGGGTCAGGGATATCCGTGCTAGCGGCACAGCATGATGACGATGATGACAAATGTGTAACTTATTTTCTTAATTATTGCGATTTGTCGGAGTAAAATGTAAGTAGGATAGATATAAACATCGTAATCACCATTTGACTCAGCCAATTCTTTTCGAATCCCTCGCACTGTCCTCAAATTAACACCGAAAGACTGTGAAATCTTTGCATTGGAGCTTCCGTCATGAAAGCTTAATAGTACAGCATACCGTTTCCAAATTTCTAGAGTAGTGTCTTGAATCATGGTGCTGCTTTTCTAACATACAGTGCCCGACAGACTCTTGTTTGCTGGACAGAAGCAAGAAAAGTACATCCACGAAATTGATAACTGAAAATAGCGGTAATTTACCCGTGAACCCTGTAGATAGATATAGATAGACTGATATCGATAGATACATAGAGATATATTCTATTAATTGCTCTAACTATTCTATAATAGTTACAACTATTCCATGATTCTGATGGCGCAAAATAAACCCAGATGACACAACTCACAAATAAAAAAAATTATTGTACAAACTGATATCTGGGGAAAATTCTATAAAGAAGAAAAGACAAAAAACATACGTAATATTTGAAAATAATCAACCAATAACGTAATGCCTTGTCAAAAGATAAAACACCGACCCATCAGCGAAACAAAAGGGTGTTTTATACACAAAGAAGGGCGGAATATAAATGCCGACAGAGTCAGAAAGAAACTACCTGGATTTCACCTAACCAAATCATTTGGACGAGTCAGAATCATTCTGATGAAATCTGGTTTGGTGAAACCTACGTTGATTCTTTCTGACTCTGTAAGCATCTATAGATAGATAGGGAGAAAGAATAAACAGATTAACATAGATAGATAGATAGATAGATAGATAGATGCAAATGATTCATCATGTATATTGTTTCAGTTACCTTAATTTTTTCTTGTACGCTTACTTCAGTCACAGTCTTCCAAAATCTAGACACGCCGGAGTATATTTCGGCCGAAATGTTGAAATAAAAAGAAGTAAAGAAAAATGTCTGAAAGAACGAATAATAATTATACGCACTCCGCCTCCGAAAAATTAAACTAAAAACAAAAACAAAAAGTTGATTAAAACAAACTCACACAGAATGAGGATAGAGAGTTAAAAAGAAACGAATATGGCAGAGACGTAAGGCTGTTAATATCTCTTTAGCAATTAGCCAAAAACGAAAGACGGTTTAATCTTCAAACAACACAGTAATTAACTGCTCATTGTCCGAACCGGTCAACGGAAATTGCTCTCTGCTAATAGGAAGCAATATTGATCCGAGTGCTTTACATCCCCGTGGCGTAATGGTTAGCAAGCTGCTTTTACTGACTAACTGAGAACTGAGTGACCAGTTTGCACATCACCGTGAACTACACACCTATGTCATCTTAAAATAAATCAATGAACAGATTGTTTTTCTTATTCTTTTTTTTTTTAATTAGGCTAATTCGGGACTGGGTAAACTTTTCTTCGCGTCATATAAACAGCGGAAACTTTTCTTGTGAGCCGAATTCGATATGATGATAGTGGTAGTACCAGTTAAGGACCCTTCTATGGGTCAAATTGATCTGTTTGAGATAATAAATTACCTGTTCAAAATCATTACGCCGATAATAACTGGAGACTATATTTGATTGGTTCGTTTTTTTGTTTAGTAGCATATCAACCTTCATGGGTTATTTATTGCCAAATCCATCCTTCAAGAAGAACAGCAGAGGGACTATTTATCACATAGCTGGGCCGATAAGGGGATGCATACCTTTCCCAACGGTATTCGTCCGCAAGTTAAAGCAATAGAACGACTGGAGTTCGAACTCGCTTATAATAATATCACCGTCAAGCACGTTAGCCACTACACCACGGAGATTACCCCACTTCCCATAATTGTTACACTGACTTCGGTCGACATTGATATTGCAACTAAGTATGAAGTCTTTATGCGTTTAAAATGATTGCGAATATGTATTTTTGTGCTGTGAATCAGCGGAGACCATAATTGCTAAACTGACTTGGACATAAAGTAATGTTATATAATGACTGTTGAAATTGATTTTGGGTTCGTTCCTGGTGACCCCGTGTCACGTTGTGATTAGTAAACGGGAATGAAGTACGTCGGGGTAGGCCGGTCGAGCAGGTGTGTAACCGGAAGGAGACTACGTGATATGAGAAACACGGGGTCAGATTTAGATAGTCAGTCCAGTCGGAATCGAGAGTCGAGTCAGGGATACGCAGCCGATCAGAAGCTTTAGGTCGTCTCTGACGATACGGCTTGCAAGGGGTGCAAGCGTTGGCACCCCCTGGCTCCAGGAAGAAGATATGGGACAAGAAGAAGTTCCCTCCCTGAGTATATGTCTCTTCATCTATCTCTCAAACTTACAACAAACTGTGTACTCCTTTCGAGAATAAAATTAGAGATATATTTTTTATAAAGAAGTGTATTTTGTGTTTCGTTCGTTCATTGAAGTTCGTTCATTATCTTTGATTATGTTCTTGGTTGGGTCTATGAGAAGTATACAACAGTAATCCAATAAGGCCTGACTTGTCAGACCAACCAACCAACTAACTATTTGGACTTCAATAACGTTTATGAAGCTACATGGCATTTAATCAGGTTGCATATGTTATTTTACCAACTAATTTTTCCAGACTAAACCTAGGATTCATAACGACAAAATGATAACTCAACTTATATCAAAGGGATGGAATCGATATATTCGTGGAACTGTTTATAGGGAATTAGATAATCTAGGAGGTACCCGTGGTGTAATGGTTATCGTCGTAGGAAATGGACACGGCGACACGAGTTCAAATCCTGGACGAGACTGATAGCATTTCACATAGCACTAATACCCTTGGGAAAGGTATGAATCCAATGATTCTCCCTCCAGCTATGGGTAAATAGTAGGACAGACTAGGTTCTTCAGCCTTGGTAAGGCAACTAGTCTAGGAGAAGGAAAACTCTGAACTCAAACCAGTAAACTTCGCTTAAAAACTGAGCTTGTGTCATATCCTTCTCGAGCAGAGGGATTGCTAAATAGGATTAGATAATCTAGATGCATATGAATAATAGTATATCTCTGGGTGAAAATTGTTTATTTAGTTTAAAAAATAAATAAGATAAATACATTCTGAAATTCACGTAGCTGATCCTCAAGTGATGCAGTATCGAAACATTTGGAATCTTTTAAATTCAACCAAATAAATATCTGTACTCAATCTAATCATTAGATCACGTGTTTGTTACAAAGTAAATATTTGCTTTCGTGACGACATTTAGCTACCAACTCTGATCTTTGATTTAGCAGACTCCTCGAACCCGGAAAACTGACAGAATGGTGTTTTTTCTTCTGAGGATGGACAAGATTTTATCTCGTTTTTAATTTTATTTAGTTTATAGATGAAAATATTGTGTCTGTGTGTATGCGTGAGTGTGTGTGAGTGTGTAGCTGTAAACATAAAGTCCTTTGGATCTACCAATCTATAAATCTATCTAATTCGGCATCTGTCCCTGTAGTTCATCGTTCCTGACAAGTCTTCTAGACTGCATCCAGTGTCCGCACAGAGCTTATGTATGTAAGTCTTTTCTGGTCTGCCAACACTGGTGTGTCCATCTGTAGGAGTCCATGAGAGGACGTCGCTCATATGTTCGTCTTTACTTCTTCAGTAGGGCCCACCATGTATTGTTCGATTTATTTAAAAGATTTTTTTAGATGGAAATCCTAGTGGCCATACAGATTATGTTGTTTAGGGTTCTGCTTAGATTTTTTTTAAACAGCACGCAGCATTCTTGTTTTGTCCCACGTCAAGCTTTATTCTCCTAGTGTTTCGTTAGTAGTAATTTATTAAGCTTTTTTTAGATGTGGCACAAGGCCACATGAATGGCGCACCCAGAGAGACTCGAACTCATGCGTGAAGATTTGCTCTTTTACCGAGCGTTTCGTAAGTAGTACCGATACGAATACAGTTTGAAAGAAATCCCGTTTTATTTTATCAGAAATCAGATTTCCATATGATTAATAACCTGTTAATAGCCGTTCACGACTTCCCTGTGCGTGCGTATATTGACATCGCTTTCAGTAGAAGAGATATTGCTGCCGAGGAGTGTAAACTGGTTTCTTTACCACTTAAAGTGGCTCCATCTTCTTTAAAACAATTGAACTCTATTTTATTTATGTCCAGGTAGACGCCAATGCCTCTTGCTGCTTGCTCCAGGATAAACTGCATGAATTTAGCTTGGGCAGCTGTAATTGCAAGAAGCGCTGGATCATCTACGTAGTCAGCGTCTGTCTTAATTTCTTTGGGATATTGTCTGCTTATTGCCTTTTTAACATGAAACCATTTATTTTTAACCGGACATTAGCGTAATGGTTAGAGTATTCGCTAATGGCCCGAAAGACCTTGGTTCAATCCCCGGTCGAGTCATACCAAAGACTCAAAAAATGGTACTTGATGCCCCTTTGGTTATCACTCAGGATTATAAGGTAAGGATCAAGGGTAAAGTGGAGCAATCCAGGGAAAGGAGTAGCGCCCTTCCCTACACCTTGGTGTTGTAGCTCTCGAAAAGGGAACCTTTAGGTCACCCTCGACAACGATCGCCAACTTTACATATTCTAGACAGAATATAAATGCCGATTTGGTCGCAAATGCTAAAATGTTGGCAATATTTTCATAAAAATTTCCAGATTTGAACGTTGTAATACTCAAAGCAGTAGCCAGTATTCGATATATGAGCTAGTACATACTTTTCTTTACAACCAAAGAGGATATACAGTGTTTTAATATGGAGTCAAATTAATGATGACACACCTTTTACCCAAGGACATGTACCGGTATTGATCCGGATATGTGGTCATTTACCCTCATTAGTCAAATTTCGTATCCGTTTAATCTTAAGTAAACTAAAACGAATATTCAGGGTGTGACAATTATATTTTCTATGAGTGTAGAATCACGTGTTGTTTACCATTAGACAAACATACATTTGTTGATTGAATGAATTTTATGTATTTTTTCCAACTTCCCACCAAGTCAAAATTGACAGGAAGTCATTTCATTGTGGAAGGGTGGAGGAGGGCTTATACGAATCGAGACACATGCATGACCATCACAAAAAATTCTTGGTTCTCTCGGCATTTCCCTTCAGGTGCGCCTTAGGCACCGTGCAATGAACATCAGCTCTGTCTCTTTTAGACAAGGAGGCAAGTACTGCCTGAGGATAAGGCCTCCTGGGACCGTGCGATCAACTTTTTAAATCACCCCCCACTGGCATGAACGACAGATAGGCTTCTAGACACCCGATGGGAGGTGTTGATTGAAAGTGTGAAGTCTGTTCTTCCTCCTAGTTGGTTACTATTTTAATTATCAACAATGAAGTCAAATGGGATTACATAAGATATATATATATATATATATATATATATATATATATATATATATATATATATATATTATTTTTTATATGTGTAGATCCTTGCCATCAGACAAAATAAATTTGATAGATAGATAGATAGATAGATTTGCTGACCGAAAATGGAACGTGTTCCAACCTAAGTTCGTTGCTATTCTAAAATATCGAACAAGAAGTCAAACGGTATTCCGAATAAAAAAAAAACTTAATCAGGAGTGAATTGCATGTGTCCAATCGAAGAAATTTATCGTTTGTGTAAAAATAATTTTAGCTTTTATTTATTCATTTTTTTTGCTTTATTTTGTTTTATTCAATTTTTAGGGTGGGTCTTATTTTTTGTTTTGTTTTTTTATTCTGTTCTTTTTTTTTTTAGGAGTACTGACCACTTGAGAAGTATAGTACTGAAGCCAAACCACATCTTTAATGATGCTGCAACTTCTTTAAGGGCAAGTAGATATGGAGCGGTGGATTTCATAGCTCCCCTCTACACACTCACTGGTTTTGAATTCAGAATATTTTCCTCCTAGGTCAGCAGACTCCTTACGGAATACAGAACTGCATACTATTAATATTTGAAGAGAATAGGGCTAGTGACTCTTTGATGAGTACAGGACTGCAGGCTACTCGAAGAGAATTAAGCTACAGACTCTTTGAGGAGTACATGACTGCATACTATTTGAAGACAATAGAACAAGATTCTTTTGCGAAGGGCAGGACTCAAGAAAACTCAAGCTATGTCTCTACCGTCTTTCTCCTCATGACATTTTGTTTGTCTTTGTCGCAATAACGCAGTCGACTCAGATTTCATACGCGTTTCTCTCTTCCCGACGATTAATTGTAATAACGAATAAACTTTTGTCTTAGCGAACGAAGACGGAGTTTTTGTGTATTCATCACTTTTTTTCACGTGAAAGTTATCACGA
>CAUZXS010001036.1:60000-67185 GCA_963585895.1 Sepioteuthis lessoniana | reverse complement strand
GAGAGAGAGAGAGAGAGAAGTGTCAGAGGAGGGGAGAGAGAGAGTGCAAGAGAGAGAGAGAGAAGTTCAGAGAGAGAGAGAGAGAGAGAAGTGTCAGAGAGAGAGAGAGAGAGAAGTGTCAGATCGAGAGAGAGAGAGAGAGAGTGTCAGATCGAGAGAGAGAGAGAGAGAGAGAGAAGTGGCAGATCGAGAGAGAGAGAGAGAGAGAGAGAAGTGGCAGATCGAGAGAGAGAGAGAGAGAGAGAGAAGTGGCAGATCGAGAGAGAGAGAGAGAGAGAGAAGTGTCAGATCGAGAGAGAGAGAGAGAAGTGTCAGATCGAGAGAGAGAGAGAGAGAGAGAAGTGTCAGAGAGAGAGAGAGAGAGAAGTGTCAGAGAGAGAGAGAGAGAGAGAAGTGTCAGAGAGAGAGAGAGAGAGAGAGAGAAGTGTCAGAGAGAGAGAGAAGTGTCAGAGAGAGAGAGAGAAGTGTCAGAGAGAGAGAGAGAAGTGTCAGAGAGAGAGAGAGAAGTGTCAGAGAGAGAGAGAGAGAGAGAGAAGTGTCAGAGAGAGAGAGGAGAGAGAAGTGTCAGAGAGAGAGAGAGAGAGAGAAGTGTCAGAGAGAGAGAGAGAGAGAAGTGTCAGAGAGAGAGAGAGAGAGAAGTGTCAGAGAGAGAGAGAGAGAGAGAGAAGTGTCAGAGAGAGAGAGAGAGAAGTGTCAGAGAGAGAGAGAGAGAGAGAGAGAGAGAAGTGTCAGAGAGAGAGAGAGAGAGAAGTGTCAGAGAGAGAGAGAGAGAGAGAGAGAGAGAGAGGTGACATATCGAGAAAGAGGTGACAGAGAAGGGAAGGATCGATCGAAAGAGACGTAATTGAGATATATATATATATATACACACACACACATACGTGATTGGTGGAGAGAGATAGACGTGATTGAGATTTTATATATAATGTGATTGACGGAGATTATGAGAGAGAGAAAGAGAAAAGAAAGGAGAATAAAATGATGGAAAGACCAACTCGCCTAAAAGAGAACTATCGAGATGATGGAGAGAGCGAGTATGGCAATAGAGACAAGTACAAATAACAGTTACTAGAAAAAAAATAAAAAATAAAAAAACCAGCCTCTTCGTCACTTTCCATTTCTTCCTCCGTACTTGTGACATTCACGACTGATGGCATTTAACCATTTCTCCTTATAGGTTATTCCAGCGGGAGACGACAGATTAATAACATTTAAAAAGCGGAGAAAGAAAAAGAAAGAAAGGAATCGAATAGAATTAGAACGACGGTAGGAGTAGAAACGCATCTCTCCTCCAACTACTAACGCGGCCATTACTTACAGTTTACCTCTTCAAAAGGTCTCGTCGGCAAACGTTGCCCGATGTGCACAACATCAACCCGACCCTGCCCTTTCCACTGACATCTTCACCAGATGTAGTAAAACAACAGTAGTTTTTTTTTCTAACAAGATCCGAATATCAAAAGAAAAAAATAAAATAGAAAAGAACTAATCTTATTCGTTTTGTGGGCCGTTAACGATGACCTCTTACGTAACTTCCTGAAATTTCAGCATCTCTCAGGATTCAGGTAAAAATTTTAAAAAATATAAAAAGGAACAATATCTCAGCAATAAGTGAATAGACAATTTAAGAAACAAGAAGCAGTAGCGGTGGGTGGGGGGATGGAAACATCGACGTATCTTCAGGATTTTTTTTTTTTGCGGGGGAAGGTATGTTTGTATCCAATTCCGAAGAATATAATCAGAGATTTCAATAATTAAGTTACAATCTATCTTTAGTACTATTTCAATGTCTATTTTTGCATCCTCGGAACATTTATACATATGATCATGGTGTAGTGTTATCTGTGTTCTGTTTAAAATCAAAGTATCACTTGACAACACTTTTAGGATCAGTACGTACTAAGTAGGACTTTGAGATTTTAATATTTTTTTCAGATCTTCCCTTAAAATCCACACTTCAGGGATCTGGATATTCAGACTGCATCTCTCCCATAGCACTTAACGAGTCATGGATAAATCCTTGATGTTTGGAGGCGTCAGATTAGTTGATATGCCATCAAACCAAACTATTCTAGATTCAAATGCCAAATCTTGTTCACACTTTAAATGATTTGTAAACATGTTAAGATTTTTAAACAAGCCTAAGGTCATTCTTTGTACACAGCTAAATGGTTTCAAGTATTTCAATTTAAAACGAATAATTCGATTCTATCATTTGTTTTCAAGCAGTTAAATGGATCTACATTTTATAAGTTAATACATTGTAAGTAATTTCATTTAAAACAAGTTATAACTAATTTGTCAAACAGTTCTTTGACCCATAGATAGGACCCAATCAGGTGCTACTGCTGGGGTCAGGAGAAGAAATAGCAATGAAGGGGTAGTCCAAGAACCTCACCGTCAGATAGCTTAATGTTATATCCAGGACACTCGTTGGTGGAGGAGGAGTCTTATCCCTCTACAGAGATGCAGTCGGTGTTGAGAGAGAGAAAGAGAGAGAAAGAGAGAGAGAAAGAGAGAGAGAAAGAGAAAGAGAAAGAGAAAGAGAGAGAAAGAGAAAGAGAGAGAGAGAACGAACCACACTTACTTATGTCCTCCCCCTACCACGCTTAGTGTAACGCTTACTGTTACTTTACGAAGCTTCGTGCTTCACAAATGCAGTTATGAATCCATTTTTTTCCTTTTCCAGGTTATGTGTTGGGTTCAGAAGCCAAATTTGTCTTACATAGCGTTATTGATTAATTTACATACTTTAAAGTGGATAGCTCTCTCTCATCAATTCAATATAAGAAAATGGAGTTTATTCATTGTTTACTAGAAATATATATACAAATGGGAGCTTTAAAGTTCTTGGCCCGACTAAGAGCCATGAAATATACATGTCATCGTACATATTCACCCCGCTTATATTGTTTAAGTTTCTGTGACTTTTAAAGAATTGGGGGGTGTCCTCGTGGTGTAATGGTTAAAGCGATGGACTGCGGAATCGTAGTAAGCGAGTTCGTCTTCCAGTCGCGCTATTACGTTCTCTTTCAGACAAATCCCCTTGGGAAAGGTATGAATCCCCTTATACTCCCAGCTATGGGTTAAATAGTACCACTACTGTTCTTCTAGAATAGATTTGACATTAAATAACCGACAAAGGTTGATATGCCATTAAACAAAAAAACAATCTTTTAAAGAATTGAAAAATTCAATCCTTTTTGGTTGTGACGAGAAATTTTCAGTATGTGTGCATGTATTTATATAGTATGGATTTATCAGATTCCCCCCACCCAAAGGAATTTTATAGTGGGGGACCATGTACGAATCGACTTATGCGTAGCCATTTACGAAAAATGCTTGGTCCTCACAGCATCCCCTTTAGGAACGCAACAGGCACCAAGCAATAAACTTAGCCTTGCCAAGCAGAGGAACCAGGCGCTCAACTTCAACCCATCTGGCGTACACCTCAGATGAGCCCTGGAATGCTAAATGAGTATTACAGTATATTAACTGATCTCTTTCATAGACAATTAAGAATACTTTGACTCAGTTATTACAAATGAAATGACTTGAGTCCTCCCCATCCCAGTTGGTTAAAGCCCAGGCACAGATGTGAAGCGTTTGGTCAGCTCTCTACTGGGAGCAATGGCAATGAAGGGGTACTCCACATTCCAAATCTCAAAGGCTGGAGCCTCGTCATCAGATTTAACGTCATTTTCAAGATACTCGTTTGGGGGAGGGTCTTGTATTACCCCTCTGCAGAGATACAGTCGGTGTATTCTATAGCCAAAACCGACTGAGTTGTTATATTTTGGTACAGGGTGACCCCCCACAAAAAAACAAAAAAACAAAAAACAAAAAAAAAACAAAAAAAAAAAAACAGAACCCATATATTTTTGACTGAAATTCATAAATATAATTCAAGCCTTTTCTTTTTTTTCAGGATATGAAGTAGATTCTGTGCATGAAAAATTGGGACCAACATGTCCAGAAGTTCGAG
The DNA here is from genome assembly GCA_963585895.1 of Sepioteuthis lessoniana. Lineage (NCBI taxonomy): Eukaryota > Metazoa > Mollusca > Cephalopoda > Myopsida > Loliginidae > Sepioteuthis > Sepioteuthis lessoniana. Next base: position 63,200 of record CAUZXS010001036.1, on the reverse strand, counting down.
TGTACAAAATTAGAATTATTTTGCTTAATTTTTGTAGAAGTAATAAAAAAGTTTAGGGGTTCTGGTTTTTTTTTTGGGGGGGGTCACCCTGTACTATAAGCAAATGACAAACTTATCTAGATGGTAAATATAGGTATATTAGAAAAAAAATTAAGATTTTTTTTTTTCATTGGTAGGACATCTTGAAAGTAAAACAGAATAATTCCCGCATTTATTTACAAATACCAGGTAATTTTAAAAAGAAAAAAAAAAAAAAAAAGAAAATGAATAAATATAGACTGGTTTAGCAGCACGTCAATGTACCCAGTTTTATTTTGTGCTGAGAGGTTAGTGAATCGCTTTCATTATAAATTTATAATTACATTTTCGTGTCATTGTTTAAAAGGTTTTTTTTTGTTTTTTTTTAAAGTCCTAATACGAATAATTTTTAAACAGACCTATTTAAAGCCTAAACAGGACCCTTACAGATTCCTCTGTGTCAGAGTGAATTTAAGAGGAGTGTGAAGCACCAGTTCATTACTATTACTCTTAACTCCAGAACGGGAAAGCCACAACTAAATGTGACTTTAGTGTCATATACAGGACACCTACTTTTTTGGGAGGGGTCTAACTCCTCTGCAAGGGAATACAGCCTGTCTATCCTAAGCCCTACCGATAGAGAATAAAATAGAGCCAATTTCTAAGACACTTTGAAGATCTCCCTAACATGATGCAAAAGATAGTGCCGGAAAGTGCATTGATCTAATAGTGAATTGAAAGCTGCTTGGACAACGCCTCCCTAAGACACACCTTCCAGGAGTCTCTGGGATGAGTTTTTAAATTAGCTGTTGTTCAAACAGCTAATTGAACAAAACAAGTGACGTTCATCTTTGTGCAGAAAAAGCAATATACCAGAATCGACGAAGTGAATGGTTAATCTCGACTACTTAATATTTTATCCTCTGTGTGAGTGTGTGCACGAACGCATGCATGCATAAGTGTGAGAGTCTTGTTCAAGGTTTGAATAATGGGTTTGGAACGGTGCCAGGCTATCTTGGCACTTTTTCGGCAAACGAAATTCTTCCAGCTTTGTAGCTTGTAGAATTGTTCTCTTAGACAAACAGTGACGCTGTAAATAACTACACACACAAAAAAAGCCGTGGTGGACAGTTTCACCGGCATTGATCTAGTATAATCGTTTTCTCTTGTAAAAATCTAACAAGTCATGCTAGCTTAACACGTATCCATACTTAATATCAAAGTCCCCCCTCCCCCAGCAAGTCTTTTCCGTCACCCAGACCGAGACCACACCCACAAGTGTCAAAGTTAATAGATGAGATTCTTTAAATATACATTGTCTTCTCGCTTTTGTTACTAGGCTATTTATCTACCCTTTTTGTTGATTGCCGTCCCCCCCCCGTTTTACTTAATGACAGATTAATGCCTAACAAGGTTGACAATGGAAGTAACAGCTTTCTGCTGTTTTCGTCTCGGCCGGGGAGGCATTTACGGGCGAGTGGTTTTACTCGTTCTCCTTTGTTCGGGAGAAAAAAAAATCGTAGCATTCCAGCGAGTCAAAGATGTCAAGACGTTTGGTGATAGAACACACAGTAAAAAGAGCAAAATTAACATAAAAAGCCAGATTTCGGTTTTCTGGATTGATCACTGCCAACTCACCTTTCAGTTACAACATACAAAGCCATAATCGTAAGCTACAGGATTTGAATTAATCCATTTAATCTAGGTTGCCCAGTCGGCGGGGGCTGCAGAATACACCGATTGCTTCTCTGCAGAAGAGTAAGACCCCCTCAATGAGTGTCCTGGATATGACACTAAACAATCTGATGACGAGGTTCCAGTAATGCTGAAGCTTTGGCGAATGCAGAGTACCCCTTCATTGCCATCACTCCTGGGTCCACTCTGGCCTGGATTGGTAGAACCTGATCGGGTCCTATCTATGGGTTAAATAGAACTAGGCCGCGCACTTATGCTAAACTGAACTGTTTGAAATGGAACTGTTTTGACATTTAAACTGCGTACTTATGCTAAACTGAATTGTTTTAACTTATCAAAATGACTTAATTCGGAATTAAATGACCCCAAAAGGGTTGAAACGCCATAAAACAAAACCATCTAATCTAGGCCAGATCAGATTTGGTCATGAAAGCCCGGCAGAGACTGAATGGTGTATCCTTACAGAAAGTGAAACAAAAAGATAGGGGGAAAAATATCACCAAAGCAGAATAGACTGCGGCAGGTCAATCCATCTAGGGTTATTTTATGCATAGAGGTTAGGAAATTGCTTCCATTGGACATTCACATTCATGAAGTTTCTCAAGAACTATCATGCTTTCTCCAGCCATTCTTGGTTAAAATAGTCTTTGGAGGTGCGCATAGCGTAACAGTCGAAGGAAATGGAATTGGAAATTCGACTTTCACTTTGCGCTAATGCCCTTAGGAAAAGCAAGAATACATATGTCCCCACCAACTCCAGGACAGACTTTTTTTTAGTCCTGGTTAAGCAACCATTTTAGGAAAAGAAAAATTCAAACTAGCTTAAAAACTGATCTCGTGTCACATCCTGCCTGTGGTGGAAGAGTTGAGCAAATACATAAATAGGTTGGGTTTCTGTGTTTAAAGGCATATCAACCTTCGTGGATTATGTCATGCCAAAGCCATCCTCGTAGAACAGCAGTGATAGTATTTAACCCATAGATGGGACATGAATAGAAGTATAGTGAAGTAATGCTACCAGTGCACACTTACATACACACACGTGGCAGATAGTGTAGTTAAAACCACAAACGTATGTGATATCTAATATATGAAAAACGGGACTTTTGCAGTAAGGCCCTATTTAATTTTTTTTTTTTTTTTTTTTTTTTTTTTTTTTTAAATAGGAGGAAGAATTTGAGGTCCTGATAGATTTTCTGATAATGCTTTTAAAATTACTGAAGATATTGTTCACTCACATGAATTAACTCGCATGGAGGCCTCGCATGATGAAATGGTTAACAAGCTAGACTAGCAAACCTTCACGAGGGAATTTGAGTCATTGGGTTCTCCATTCAAACGGCTTTATGCCACATCTAAGCAAAACGCTTCGTAAACAACAACTGTATCTTAACTTAAACAAAAACAAAACACGGTGACTCGAAACAATGTCAACACCCTTATAGAAATACCTTTTTGATATTATTTTAAACAGTCTCCACGTGTTC
>CAUZXS010001036.1:12500-55000 GCA_963585895.1 Sepioteuthis lessoniana | reverse complement strand
AAAGGAAACGCCTTAGAACTATAAAACGTAGATGACCGTTCTACATCTTCAACCCCTCACAGTTTAGTGTATTTGATATATCATTTCTCAAATTTCTTATTTCCTTTTAAATAGATAAACTAACTTCTGTCTTGTTTGGGCCGATAAATTTTCGGCATCTCATCGCATACATAACTTAAAGCACAATCTGAATACTCTGTAATTAAATTTGACAGTAATCAAGAGTCAGTTTATGAAACTGAAGTGATTTATTCATAAAATTTCAACAACAAAAAACACCGACTTTCTTTGTTAGTTGCCGATTTGTATGCATTAACCTTATACAATTACACACAGATCTACCATTATATATATATATATATATATATATATATATATATATATATATATATATTGCGCTACACACAAAGCTAATTAAAACGAGTACAAGATACCATACCATTTCGCAGTTGCTCATGTTTCAAGACAAACCAGCATGTTCACTAATATAATTACGTAACAAATTGATTTTTGTTCACACAGATTTAATTTTATAACTGCTTATTAGCCGACAAGAAAATTATGTACGTTTTTATTATAAAAGATATCAAGAATTAGTTAGAACAAGTAAAAAGCTAAACCTAATTATACTTCACGAACAATAATTATTTTAAGATTTGTTAAAATTAAAAATAGATAATAAATAAATGGAAAAAAAAATGACGCTAGGGGCATAGAGAGATCCCGTGTTATAACGACCAAAAGGTAAATTAACATTGATTTTTCAATGTCACGAGCACAAGACATCAAAATGAAAGCTTTTCTAAAAGATATATACAAGTCAAGATAAATAAAACTATAGAATGCCTGCCGTAACTTGATGTTAGAAAAATATATAACATGCATAACGACTTCGATCCTTATTAGGTAGGAAAACAACACTGAGTTAATTAAATTTTGCTATTACTCCGTTTTGGGGTGGCAAGTCTTAGGAAATGGAATCGGTGACCAGAGTTCAAATTCTGTATGGAGTTTTGTTTCACTTCGTGCTAATACCCTTGGGAAAGGCATGAATTTACCTCTTCCTCTCCCGATATGGATAAATAGAACAGTTTGGGTTCTTAAGCTTTCGTTAGGCAACCAATCAAGAAGGAAAAAAAAAACTGAATTTCCACCAGCTGTACTCCGCTTAAAAATTGACCTTATGTCATATCATGCCTGTAACGGAGGTGTTGGGTAAATACATAATCGCAGCGATGGGGGTGGGAGAGGTTATGTGATTAAATCAGCGATAGATCCAGGAATCGTTGGCAGAAAGGCTGAGGACTGAAAAACTAGTACACATTGGGTTAAGCAATCAAAGAAAACTCAAGTCAAAATCAGCACAAACATTCTGCCCGTGGTCGAGAAGTTGTGTAAATAGATACTATTTAATAATAATTTTCAAAGGTCTATTTGACCCATAGATGGGTTTGTTTGGATTTTATGGAGGAAAAAAAAATTAACCTTTGTAGGTTATTTAATGGCAAATCCATTTTAATACAAATAATCAGTTCTATTCCAAACAATTCAATTTAGCATATATGTTTTCATTGTCAAAAACATTTATTTCAAGCTATTTAGTTTAGCATAAGTACGTAGCTTAGTTCTATTTGACCCATAGATAGGACCCTATCAGGTGCTACCACCCGGGCCAGAAAGGACCTGGGAGCGATGGTAGTGAAGGGGTGCTCCGCATTCCCCAAAGCTCCAGCATTACTGGATACTTACCATCAGATTGTTTAGTGTCATATCCAGGACACTCATTGGGAGGGGGGTCTTACCCTTCCGCAGAGGTGCAGTCGGTGTATTCTACAGCTCCAGCTGACGGGGTTACCCATAGATGGGATTCTCTGGGTTAATCAAGGGCTATTCCATATTACCCAGAGCTCTAAAACTCGAACCTCATCATCGGTTACTGTTTACTCTCATACTCTGAACTCTCCTTTATTCTAAGCGCCAGAACAAAGCGCCACTCATCAAAGTACTGAAAAGGTTTATCACTGCTTAACTGTTTTTCGAGTGACTTTTTCGTGTTTTTTAGGGGGACAAAGAAAATTCAATGGAACGAGGTTTTGGTTTGGTTGTGCTTTATGACATTAAATAAACCACAAGGGTTATTCAATCACAAATCTTGTAATCTATGCGATTTGTAAATAAATAGTTTGTAATTAGCACTATCGTAAAGCGAGTTCATGTGTTAGAATAGTTTTACCATTTGAAACCATTCAATTTGATCCATAAATGGGACCCTATCAGGTACTACCATCCAGGTCAGAGTGGACCAGGAACACACGGCAATAAATATGTACTCCACATTCCCCAAAGCTCCAGAACTGGAACTTCACCATCAGAGGGCTTAGTGTCATATCCAGGACACTAGCTGATGGGGAGAGTTTTATCTCTCTGCAGAGATGCAGCCGGGGTATTCCACAGCCCTAGTCGATTGGTCAAGGGTTCTCCTGTTATATACAGGGTGATTGAAAACTAAATATTATGCTTTCTAAGAAATAAATTAGAAGAATTTTAAAATGGGGAGTTACTTTTTAATCATTTTGTAGATATACTCGAATGTATCTTTCTTGACAACGCTAGGGAGGGGAGATAACCTATTACACTAGTGGCAGAGCACAGAATATGTTGACTGTATAACTAACCCACAGAGGTGCCCGTGGTGTAATGGTTATCGTCGTAGGAAGTGGACACGGTGACACGAGTTCAAATCCTGGACGAGACTGATTGCATTTCACATTGCACTAATACTCTTGGGAAAGGTATGAATCCAATTATTCTCCCTCCAGCTATGGATAAATAGTAGGGCAGACTAGGTTCTTCAGCCTTGGTGAGACAACTAGTCTAGGAGAAGGAAAACTCTGAATTCAAACCTGTTAAACTCTGCTTAAAAATTGACCTTGTGTCATATCCTGCCCGAGCAGAGGGGTTGGGTAAATATGGTATAACTAATCCACAGAAGGCGTAAGTGACGTCCTCAAAATAGATAAAATATCCTAAGTAGTACACTAAACCTCATCTTTTTCAATTCTAATATGATCCATAGGTTGCTATCATTCCGGGTCACAGTTAACCTGGAAATAATGCTAGTGAAGGGATTCCTCAGATTTCTGGAACTGGAGCCTCACTACCAGATACAATTGGAAAGTTGACGGAACACAAGAGAGTTAGCTCGGCTTGATAAATATCTAATATCTTTCAAGCTGCGCGTGTGTAGACATCGGAGAGTGATACACAAATATCTTCTATGCTCGAAACGTTACTGAAGAAATACACTTTACAAGTACCCATCTTACGCCGGGTAAGGGATTATAACTACAATCTTTACAATTCAGAAAAATTCATTTTCTGAACGTTATAAAAATTTAGTGAAAATAAATTACTCAAAGATGCCGTCAGGGTGTTTACAAAAACGATTTTTCATTTAACCCCCCACCAAATCCAAGACTAAACACAAACATAACGACAGAGGGGTATAACTCCACCTCACCATCAGTATTAAGGAACATTTTCTATCATTAATCAGTCGCAATCCAGGTCTAGACCTCTTACCCAGATTGTAATCCAAAACCAAAAACACCCCAAAATATCAACATAAAAACTTTCAATGAATCATTCAATCGTTAGAAAATCAAACGAGAAACAAGCAAATACTACATATTTTGATCCCGGGCAACACCAGATATACATTGCTAGTTCCCAATCTTTTGCGTTAGAAACCATCTTTGGTTTACGATGATCCATAACTAGTAGAGAACTTGGGGTCTTCAGTGGTTGGAGAAGGATGACAAACGGATAGACATGATTATATTATAGATTAAAAAAAAAAAGAAAGAAAAAAGGGAAATTAATTACGACTCAAAAACGTAGACTACCTAGTGGGTAGAGTGTTCGCCAATGGTCCGGGAGACCAGGTTTCAATCCCAGGTCGGGTATTACCAAAGACTTTAAATACCGCCTTGCTTAACACTCAGCAATATAAGGTACGAATCAAGGGTAAAGTGGAGCAATTCAGGGAAAGGAGTAGCGCCCTCCCAAACACCTCGGTGTAGCACCCATTGGAAAGGGAGCCTTCTGGTCGCCCTCGGCTAAGGTCGCTAACTTATTTTGATGCAACACCGTCTATTATAACGGGATGATAACTGGATTATAATTTATAGCGTTAAATTTTTTTGTATGAACTTTGAATTTTCAAATGTTTGATTTATGATAAACTTTCTCTGAAATAGCTGTAATTCTCCATTAAAATTGTTCACCATCTGATGAGAATCCGCACTGAACGAATTGTTGAATTAAATCTAATGGCATAATATCGGTTGAGTTTTACTTTATATTAATGATATAATCGCTCTGAGTTTTTCAATATTTTTATATATATTAATAGCCATAAGTTGAGCACAATTAGAACATATTGAAAATTACACACACACACACACACAATATATATATATATATATATATTATTCCATGCAAGTCTAATTTTGGACTATACATATTTCATTGACACACACGACTAAATTGTAAACTATTAGGTAAACGGTTCAGCCAGATCACGATATAACAGAATTGAACTCTAGCTGGAGAACGGACCAGTCGGTTGAGGTAGAGCACCCCCCCCCCCCAAAAAAAAAACTAGCCTTAAAATTTGAAGAAAATATATCAAATAAGCTAAATATATTTGTTTTTGCATGATTCGAACGATCTCGAAGCGAGACAAAGCAATAGGAAGAAATGATACTTTTAAGCAAATAAGAAAAATCGATCAAAGCGTGGTAACTGTTTACCTCCTTCAACCTCGTTCCATTCTTCAGATAAAAAAAAGCTTAAACCAGAGATTCCAGTTCTGCGGCAATACCTCCTCTATACATAAAAGAAATACGGTTGGAGTAGTCATACAACAGCATGACACTCACTACAGAGACTATATTTTAGATTTTGTCCATGTGCGTACACACACACACCTATCAAACTGACTGTTGTATATTATCCCAATAAGGGGATACAGACTTGTGGATATACTTCAGTGGTTAAGACTGGAGACCAGGGGTTGTGGAACGAAAGAGCTGTAACTAAGAAAAATCACAAACCAGCAATATGGTGGAATTACATCTGAAAAGAAAGTCAATTCGGTAAAATAATCCCGACGTTTTTTGTTTTCTTTTTTTTTCCTACCACAAAGACGTTAAATCATTCATGAATCACGTTAAAGATATAGTCATTAACAATATGCGCTGGTAATGATTTGACGATACAGACGTCTCATGTTTCATTGCATAAACAGTTGAAATGCCGGCAGTAAGCGTTATGAGACAATATACATGTGTAACACGGATGTATAATTAATTAGGTCTTCAAATGTCGTACGGCTTCTAACTGATGATGGTAATTAAAATACACATCGACATAACTCATGAATGCATCAGAAATTAATAGAACGAAAGGATAACATATTTGATTATTTGTACAATTCGGAGCGTCCTCTCCAAATGTTTAGCGAGTTGGTTTTCCATTGATAAAACTTCCAAGTTAGAATAAGAGTCTGGTCGGCACTATATCATTGAATTCTCGAAACATTACAAAGAATTTCAGATATATTGGTACTTCGAAATGGTTGTATTCAATGTTTAAATCAAAATGGTAAAGTCGGCTTAAGAGGCACTTTGACAAGAATCTATGATTTTCCGTGGAGAAAATCAGAATATACTGTATATACAGCTAATACTAATACCAACTGGTCTTAGCTGTCTGGATGGGGAAATGGTAAAAGCCCTCCTCATTTTGAATGCTTTTCAATGAAAGCCCTCCTCATTTTGAAAGAAAGTGCAACTTAATTTCATACTTCATGTGACCCTGTATATGAGCTGAGTAATTAGTAGTTATGGGAATAAATAAATAAATGTATATGTATGTACGTCATGCTGCAGGCGTTGAAATCCTGAACGAGGCTGTCAAAAGTCGAAGTATTTAAAAAGTACAATGCCTTCCCCAACTATTCGAATAAGTAAACCCCTATAAAGTCATTTTTTTGGTTATCATTTATAAGTAAAGTTGGCGACCTTAGTTGACGGTGACCCGAAGGATCCCTTTTCAATAGCTACTATACCAAGGTGTAGGGAGGGCGATACTCCATTACCTGGATTGCTCCACTTTACCTTTAATCCTTATCTTATAGTGCAAAGTCTGGTATGACTCGACCTGGGATTGAACCCTGATTTCCCGGACTAATGGCAAACACTACTCATTAGGCCAATGACCGGTATAGTGAAACTTAAGACAATCAATTCTGTAGAAGCGGATAGCGTAACGGTTGTTGTCTTTCGTGCTAATGCCCATGGAAAGGACATGAATCAATCTATTCTTCCTTCAGCTGACTGGGCCTTTGTTAAGCAACCAATATAGGAGAAAGAAAATTTCTATACTTGGCTTAAAAACAAACCTTGAGTCGCTTCCTGCCTGCCCGTGACGGAAGGATTGGGTAAATAAGTATATATTCCTATCTTTTTTGTCACAGAGTTTAGTGCAGTAGAGTATGGTTAATAATATCTAATGCATTTTGATTGTATAAGGTTTCATAAGAATAATAAAATCCTGGTTTCTTGAATTGAGGAGAAAATTAACTTTTTGCGAAAAAAAATGGTTTGGTATAGTTATTTATGGTCGATAGTATACATACAGGAAATGAATTAGATGAAAGCCTCGAGCAGTGCTGCTTTTCAAAATTTCTTCGGATATATATATATATATATATATATATATATATATATATATATATATATATATATATAAATACATACACACACACATCTATAGTTCCCCGATGTCCCATTTATTTCAAGTGACCTTTTTGCAAAAATGTGACATGACCTCGAAGATTTTTATTATGCAGATATAAGAAAATAGGTTCTTAACTCAGACAGGTAGACACAATGCACTTTATAAAAAGCTTCTCCAGTATGGGTGCAAGAGAGAAAAAAAATAGTTTACCTAGGTTTAAACCATCTCCCCTCTCAACGAGAGAGAGAGAGAGAGAGAGAGAGAGAGAGAGAGAGAGAGAGAGAGAGAGAGAGAGAGAGAGAGAGAGAGAACAGACAGACCCCCCCACACACAAAAACAATGTATTACGTAACGTAAATATTGTGTGGAGTCTTTACGTTATTCAACGCGAACGAGTAGGCGTCAGGTAACTGTTTAAGACATTTCTGAAGATATCAGATGCGCGACGATTCTTTCATCACCCCCGTCCTCCACCTGAGACAGATGGTAATACCGTATGTTTAGGTACCTATCTTACACACCCAAACATACACACCTTTTATATTTCAGAATCTAACCAGTCACCAACTAGATAATGACCTTACAAAACCGGAATCTCAGGCGCCTGCCTTAGAGCCATAACAATGACTTTAATCTTGATATCCTTTCTGAGAAAAATCTGCTTTTAGTTTTAACAGAAAGTATACATTAGCATCATTTACGTTTACTGTGACGTGGTATCCTGACTATTTTTTCTTTTATGTCATCTTTCCGGGTAATAGGGGTTACTTGGTGGAGTTATTATTTCTTTTCTGCCCCCCCCCAGGTGAAAAGCGATAGAATAAACATGCTATCAAGCAGATGTAGACCGTCAAATATTGGTTGGCCGATATATATGTACACAGTGGTGGTGGGGATTTTAAAGTAAGATTTAAATTTCCAAATCTAATTAGACAAGTGGGGGTTAAAGGCGACTTAAATTGAAACAAGCGATGGTACGTTTGTGTTTTATGTTCTAGCAGATTTTTTTCTTGAGTACTACAGAGTGTACCTTTTTTCGGGGGTGGGGGCTTTAACATTTTAGAAGCTTCCTTTTCAAAAGTTACTCCGATGTAAACTTGAGAGAATGCAGCGAGTTTCCTCTTCTCCATGAAAGAGTTTAGAAACTCACAAAATCGCCCGGCATGAATAACTAACGCACTGATAAACGTATGAACCAAACTGAGAAAGTGTTTTGACTTTTCTTTGCTACTGGGATCAATTGACAATTTTTTTTCCAGTAATAAGAGTTACATGGTGATGCCACCTCACCTCACCACAGGTGATATACGATAGGTTGCACATGATATCAAAAAGCAAGAATTCAGCCCTGATTTCCATGCATGAATATCGAGAAATAACCAACATTATTTGTTCAATCTTAAAAAGTATGTCATACAAAAAGGAAAATTTTTCTAAGGAAAAAAATTGCATTCTCTTACAAAACCCTAAAACACGTTTAAAAGGCCGCCTTTTACGTCCATTGATCTCAATGCCAACTTAAAGTATATTATAGTCAATCAAAAATAAAAGGAAGAACCCTATAATTAACATTCGGTAGTTATCTTCCTTGAGAAACTAGGATAATTAGGATAAGCACGGACGAAGACACCGCCACATTACTGACCTGAAAATTGGACTGAAATAACTTTATTCTCAAAGTTTTACAATTTGACATTTTTGCTGCGTTACGAGAAGGGATGTACAAAAATCTGATCTCTATATTATAGATTAAGGAATTTACAACGTACTAAATTACTTTTAATGCTCATTGACATTTGAAGAATTTATTGAATGTACCCTGCTGTAATCTCTAAAATGTCTGCATGTAAATAAAGACAACACAGGCAAATAGTAAAAAGATAACTTGATTTCAATACCTTCTTAAAATAATATTATAATCCAGGTTTTGCCGCACTCTTGGTTAATCACAAGTTTTTTTTTTTTTTTTTTTTTTTTTTAAAGAGCTTTTGCGATTCTGATTATAACAAATAACAATTGTACATAAAATGCTAATCAAGATTAAACAGCGAGGGAAATAGATATTTAGTTAATACTGGCAAAAATTTAATGTCTCAGTAGCCTGAATAAATAAAGAAATTGATACAAATATCAAAGATTTGTTTTTGATTTTCCAAACTTTACCTTTAATACTGTATTTTCGTTAGTCATCACATTTTTTAATATCTTCATTTTTGTTGCTTTTAAGTATATCTTAACAGAAATACTCTCTATTCTTCCTCAGATTTATGTATTGTCTTTAGAAGTTACTTAGACTATTTTTTCACTCTTTGAAATAAAAATACTAATTTAAAGGAGAACCTATAAGTAAGACTGACAGGCAACTCTTATCAAGAGGAAGACCAAAGAATGTATTGACTTATCAAGTTGATAACTGTATAAAAGCTAATCCAGTATTTACTAAAACATTTTTATGAGGAATTCTTTATTAGCCTTTAACACATTTATATAGAAAACTAACAAGATTCAAATCCTGATTTTTATTTTATTAGACCCAGTCAATGTTTGGCAATGAAATTAACTGTTTTTTTTTTAACTGTTTTCTTACTTTTCTGGTAGCCATTAGTGCATATCAGAAACAAGAACTTATAAAGATCTCTGTTGATCAGAAAGAGTATAGAGATGAATGGATTCATGCTTTTGTTTGTAGAGAATTAGTGATTAAATGAGCTAACAGTATTTACTAAAACATTTTTATAAGGAATTCTTTTTTAGCCTTTAACATATTTATACAGAAAACTAACAAGATTGTAGGTTATTTAATGCCAAACCTTGTTTGTTTGGTTTGGTTTCTTTGTTTAATGGCATATCAACTCTTTTTAGGTTATTTAATACCAAAGCCATTCTCTTAGAAGAACAGTACTGGTACTATTTAACCTATAGTTGGGCGGATAAGGGGGTTTATACATTTCCCAAGGGTATTTGCCCGAAAGTGAACGTAATAGCGCGACTGGAGTACGAACTCTCGTACTACGATTCCGCAGTCCATCGCTTTAACCATTACACCACGAGGACACCCCCAAATCTTGTGTGTGAATGTGTGCGTGCGTGTATATAATCGAATAGTTTGTATGTCATTTTTAAACGAGCCAAAGCTCATTTGTTTGTACACTGTTAAGTGCTTTCACGTATTGCTATTGATTGTTCACAGTTAAATAATTTCGAGTATTGCTACCTAGCAACAACAATTTAACATCAATCATTTGTTCGCACACAGTTAAATAGTTTTAAGTATAGAAAGGGATTGAACAGTTCTATTTGATCCATCAATGAAACGGTACTCCACATTCTCGAAAGCCTCAAGACTGGAACCTCACCATTAGATGGTTTCGTGTCATAACCAGGACACTAGTTTAGGAGGGTGGGGGGGTCTTACTTTTCTGTAGAAAATGCAGTCGGCGTACTAGACTAGACAGTTTTGTGATTCTGATCACACTAAATGAAAATTGCACGTACAATCTAAGTTGCCTATCTAAATTCAACAATGAGTGAAATAGGCATTTAGTTAATACAGGCAAAAATTTAATACCTCAGTAACCTGAATAAATAAACGAAATTACTAATATCGGAGATTTGTTTCTCGTTTTACGTATTACAAGAAAATATTAATTAGAACAAAAAAATAACTTTGTAGAGGTTTATTTCTTGGGGGGGGATGATTATGCCTTTAATGCTCACTGACATTTAGAGTTTTGAGAGTTTATGCAGGCCTAACCAAGACGGAAGAACTCGGCCTGTTTGTTTACCCAACCCCTCCGCCACGAGGTGACACATGGTCAATTTTAAAGCGAGATAAACCGGTTTGAATTCAATTTTTCTTCTCCAAAACTGATTGCCTTACCAAGATTAAAAGAACCCAGCCCTCCCTACTATTTACTAGTAAATATAAAGTAAAATTGGCGACCGTTGTCGAGGGAGATCTGGGGGCTTCTTTCACAATAGCTACTACATTGAAGTGAAGGAGAGAGCTCTATTCCTTTCCATGGAATGCTTTACTTTACCCTTGATACGTACTCTATAATGCTGAGTGTTAAGTAAGGAGGCATCAAGTACTATTTTTGGAGTCTTTGGTATGACTTGACCTGGGATCAATCTCCAGTCTCCCGACCATTGGCGAATACTTTACCCACTAGGTCAGTCATGCCTTTTTCAAGGGTATTAGCGCGAAAGAAAACGCAAACAGCTTTATGCAGGATTTGATTTAGTTTTATGGCATATCAACTTTTGTAGGTTATTTAACGCCAAATCCATGTTTATGTAAATAATCAGTTCTATTTCAAACAATTCAGTTTAGAACGAGTACACAGCTTAAGTGTCAAAAACATTTCTATTTCAAACTATTCAAGCAGTTATATATAACAATTCACTTTAGTGTAAGAAACAGTTTCAATGTCAAAAACAGTTCAATTTCAAATAATTCAGTTTAGCATAAGCACGCAGTTTAAATGTAAGTACAGTTTAATTGTGAAAAACAAGCTATTCAGTTTAGCATAAGTATGCCGTTAGTTCTATTTAACTCATAGATAGGGCCCTATCAGGTGCTGCCACGCTGAGCCAGAGTGGACCTAGGAGCAATGGCAATGAAGGGTGCTCCGTATTCCCCAAAGCCCCAGCATTACTGGGACCTCACCATCAGACTGTTTAGTGTTATATCTAGGACACTCATTTTGGGGGGGGGGTCCTTACCCCTCTGTAGAGTTGCAATCAGTGTATTCTACAGCCCCAGCCGACTGGGCAAGCAGGATTTGAACTTCAGTTACCGATTCCATTTCGTAAGAAATGGACCGTTTCGCTAAGCCCGCCTCTTGTATTTGTTTAATCATCAAGAGTTTATTTGATGGCAGTTTTCCCTACCCCCCACCACTTAGTCTTATATCTGTAATGTCTGAATGTTCTAGAAGACTTTCTAATTTGTAAACCAATTATTTCTTGCTATATCGAGTCTGCATGAATATCTGCACGGTCAGATCCAAATTTTGAACTCAATGGCTTGAAGAAAAAAATATCAGCATTTCCCCCCCCCCCCCTCAATCAGCGAAAGAATCAGAGCATGATAGTAACACTTGTCTTATAAATTCAGAACAAAATTTTCTAGGTAATTTAAAACATTCCGTTGAGCGAACTTTGCAGAAAAGGCCAGGTCACCTTGCTGATAAGAAATAAAAGATGATAATACATCTAAAACCAGGTCACATATAAAGGACAAAAAAAAATCCAACACTCCTCGTTGTTCGTTCCACCCGTGACATGATAAAGAATGCAGGGTAGTGTGTAGACCAAAACAGAAGAGGGTAATGTGTACATTTTGGTTTGAATAGGTAAATTGAAAAGACTTAACTAAATTCATTATCGAGCAGGGTACAATTCAGCTCAAAACAGACCCCGTCGCCAATGTGATACGGAGAAACGTGTGTGTGTATATATATATATATATATATATATATATATATATATATATATATATATATAATAAAATGAACACAAAGTAAATGAACACTTCCTATTTATTCAACATGACAATGAGCACGATGACCCAAATCGAGACCTTAACGGGAGAGGGATATATAAAGAATATATTTTCGAAGATACTTTACCTTATAATACTCAATATATACTCCACCTTTAAACCCTTTCCTACTTAAGTATCATTTTTTTAGTGTGTAAAGAAAAAAGGTCCACCCCACCACAAACCTCCATTTACTTGTTTTGGTCTGTCGATCACCCCTAAGGATTGGTTGCCTTGTTTGAAAATTTCAGCGTAATTTATCCCCCCCCCACCACCTTTATAATACTTTAAAAATTCTGAACTGCTTACAAATGCATACAATCAACAGAGCCTAATAAATATATATGTAAAATAAAAGAATAAAGCGGGGAAAAAAAAGGACCCTTTTCAAGCAGCTTTGGATTTCTCATATCACCTTACCTGCAGTGAAGAGGTCTAGATCAAAAACAAGTTTGACAGAAAATAACTGAACACTTAATCAGAACATTACAGAGTTTCTTGAAAGAGTTGCACCTTCGTTGGTCTATATTATGTTTTCTCTGGTAAAAAGTTAAACTTGTTCAAAAAGGAAGAATTCGTTTAAACAGCGAATATCTATACTAAAGTAATTAAGAAAAAAAAAAAAAAAAAAAAAAGAGAAACAGAAAAAGAAAAAAAGAAAAAAGAGATTGATAGTTATTAATATAGTTGAAGAAAATTAACTAAATTTAATCCCACGGGCAGAGTTTTAGCCTAAACAATAATCAGCTTAAATTTAATGGAACGATTTTAAGATAATTCCATTTGTAAAATTTAATGCAAAAATCAAACTGCAATTTCTCAGCTTGACTTCATAAAAATGTATTACTTAGAAATTAGAATTTGTTGGCTTTACAGCAAAATAAACTTTGTACGTTTCTGGTTTCTTTGTCTTAATGGCATATAAAACTTCGTAGGTTATTTAATGCCAAAGCCACCACTCTAGAAGAACAGCAGTGATGCTATTTAACCCATAGCTGGGAGTATAAGGGGGTTCGTACCTTTCCCAAGGGTATTTTTCCAAAAGTGAAAGTAATAGTGCGACTGGAGTTCGAACTCGCTTACTACGATTCCGCAGTCCAGCTTTTTAATCATCACACCACGAGGACACTCCCCTAAATTTGTGGGATTATTTAATAGTAATTTACAAAGCTCTGGTTATATGTGGCACAAGGCCGAATGAATGGGGTACTCAATGAGACTCGAACTCTCTCGTGAAAGTTTGCTAGTGTAGCTTGTTAACCATTACCCCACCCGAGGCGTCCTTGTCAAGTTATGTGTGTGTCGATATTTTAAGATTACCTCAATTAACCCCTACAGAAATAAATGTTTTGTAAAAGAAAAAAAAATACTGTGTTAACGTACGTAAATATATAAAAGTATTCAAAAAATATTTCAATTTTATCTTTATGGGACGAATTCCTGATGTATTTATCCAACCTCTCCGCAACAACAAGGTCAATTTTTAACCAGAGTTGAGGTGGTTTGAATTCAGACTAGTTCTCCTAGACTGGTTGCCTTACCATAGCTAAAGCCAGCCAACCTGCTTATAGCTGAATGGAAAAGATGGATTCATGCCTTTTCAAAGGGCATTAACGCGAAGTGAAGCACTAACAGCTTTGTCCAGGAACCGTTACATTAAGTCCGCCTGAAGTAAGTTTCGAAATAGTGAAACAGAGAAAAAAAAAATGAATTTATTTTTCAAAGGTTCATTTCTCCAATTCATCAAAAAGAGTTATCGAAAGCCGATAAGAATTCACGGACATTCATTTGCGAAGGTAGGGCTCAAACATTACTACCACAAAAACAACGCAGGAATTTCCCCCCGAAGTTGGACTCTCAGAAAAATTTGTTCATTCCTCCAAAACGGTGAGGTCGACAAAAATTGTTTCAGTGTTAGTAGTTCAACTGTAAAACTATCAGACAAATTTACGCGCCATATTTCAACTGCAGATATCAAGAGTGCTAATGTCAATTGTGTAAAAAGTTTCTCATCAGGAGGTACAAGATCCAATTGGGACCATACATACAGCAATGTGCTGTTGTGTGTACTTGACGAATCGAGAATAGATTACATTAGCATCTGGTCCATGGCTTAAGACCGGTCTTGAGGAAATTAGTTTCGGAATATACCCTACTAATAGATCAAATACTTCAATGAATAACCCAGAGTTTATTCCGGTGCATTGGGTTCGGTATAGTTTGGGGAGACAGGTGCACTGGAACTACATTGTACCTTTTAAGTCATCAGATAAATATTTGGACAGGGGAAGCGGCTGTAAGGATTTTTTTAAACTTTAAAATTAAGCCTTGTGCCAGGTGTAGAAAAGGTTAATCCAATAATCTGTAAAGAGGAAGTAGGTCATAGTGTCACGTGAACAAAATGGGAATTTTTTTTTTAGCCCCATAATCCACTCAGGGTCAATATGGGCGTACAAGTGTACGTGATTTATGACTTAAAGAAATGAGAACACGTAAAATAGGAAAAATATCGATAAATATAAGCATTTGGAAAGAGTACGTTACCTAAAAATAAGTAATCACACGCTTTGACTCTCACTCACGCCCACACTTCATAGGTGCAGACTTATCTATTCCTACTCACATAATACCAGTAGCATTAAGAGAAGATGTGTGTATATGAGAGAGAGAGAGAGCCCTTTAAAACCAAGTTGTGAAACGTTAGTAGTAGTATTTTGAAAAGGTCATCACCATGGTAACAAACTACATCCCTACAGGGTCAGATTAATGATAATCTCTAAGCCGATTTAATGCAGGTATAATTGCTTTTTGTTTTTTGTCAGACTAGAGGACTAAATCCTATCTCTGACTACATATAATTTTTAATCATCTAAAATAGACAAAAATAAATGTCATGAATTCACACAAGCATATATATATATATATATATATATATATATATATATATATATATATATATATATATATGCGTGCACACAGAATAACTTCATAATAGTTACATTACATATTCAGATAAGCCCTTCGCAACGGATAGGGTGCGACACAAGGCCAATGTTTAAGTGAGTACAGCTAGTTTGAATTTAGGTATTTCCTTCTCCTAGACTGATCGACTTACCAAAGCTAGAGAACCCAGCCTCACTTGCTATTTACCAATAGTTTTAAAGAGATGAATTTATGCCTTTCACAAGAGCATAAGAATTGAAACACAGCGTCGTCCAGGATTCAAGGCAACGATTCAATTTCCTACGACAATAACAATTTATATATAACGAAAAAACATTAGTCGCAACTAATAGTTTCACGTCCACGTGGCAATAATTATAGAAACGACTATAGAAATCCAATAAAGATCTGAAATCGACTCCATTACAAGTATCAAATTCAGTATAGGAGAACTGAAGCAACTTCCACTTATTCTCTATTGCGAAGCACTAAATGCCTAGAGAATGGAAGCTAAACGACAAATATAAAAAGGGAGGTGTCCTCGTGGTGTAATGGTTAAAGCGATAGACTGCAGAATCGTAGTACGCGAGTTCGTATTCCAGTCGCACTATTACGTTCACTTTCGGGCAAATACCCTTGGGAAAGGGTATGAACCTCCTTATCCTCCCAGCTATGGGTTAAATAGTACCACTACTGTTCTTCTATGAGAATAGCTTTGGCATTAAATAACCTACAAAGGTTGATATGCCATTAAACAAAGAAACCAAACCAAACACATAAAAGAAATAGTAATATTAATTATAAATGAACACCGAGAACAATAAGCGACTAATTTTCACAATACTTAATTGAACAGTAGCAACAATTCGAAATACCCACAGAACGTTAAAATCCTTTTGTCTTTAACGAAAGAAAAAAAAAAAAAAAAAAAAAAAAAAAAAAAAATATATATATATATATATATATATATATGAGAGATGAAAATAAGTAAAATCATCTAAATATAATCTACAACGTATTATAAATTAAAATTTATGCAAAGTTTTATGCAGTTCAATACATTTTAGACACCTGCTGCAAAATATAGCTTTATAGAAAAATCCAATAATCTAATGTCCATGTATAAAATGAAAAATAAATAAATAGTAAAAAAATAAATGAAAAAAAAAAAAGAAAAAAAAAAGACGTTTGATTTTCAAGACATTTGATAAACTACCATTTCATATGAAGATTTGAACAGATCAAAGATAGAATAGGCACAAGACACGGAAGTCTCCACACACACACACACACACTAAATTGCGCCTTAGATGTTTGATTCGAAGTAAAACTATACACCCAGTCTTTAAGTCTTTTAGCATGGCTGGGAGAATGTGGTATCATAGTCTCTCAATGTCCTTTGAAAATACTAAAAAAATCATTTAAGGACATTTCCTAACGCTCTAGTGATTGCGAATACTTATATAGTACACTCACACGAGATTCATGCGGAAAGGTTCACAACATTCTGAATATTTTTTGAATAAGTTGCGCGTCCTAACCAGTCACAAGGAATATGACTGTACACTTGTGAATAGACTCTCACGTGGGTTACTCAGTTTGCAGTGAGGAACCATAGAGATGGATAATGTATTGTGTTACTGTCGTATTCCCAACGAGGCTTCGTGCAGTCCCCCTTTCCAGTCTTAAGAAAAAAAAATACATCGCCCCCAAATAGATCTGTAAGCTCTTTCCGCCCCTAAAAATCAGATTTATCTCTGAGTGACTCGTGCTCCACCCCACCCAAGCTAAAATTGAAGTTGATTTTTTTTTTTTTTAGATAATGGACGAGATTCAAAGAGAAAGCGATTAGGCAGTTGATGACAATCCCGAATTAGGACTTAGGAGTTTTAAAAAGTGGAAGATACGCTGGAATAAATGCTTGAGATCGCAACGAGAATACTATTAAGAAAGCTAAGAATGTCATTACGCTAGGTAAGCCATTTTTTTTTGTACATATAAATGACGTTTCATGACAGACACTGATCATACACACTACAGCTTCAAGTAACAATTCTTAATTTTGTACATAGTGACATGTTTCCAAGCATTCACGTCTAGTACAAATAATTTGTAAACAGTAATATGGTTTCAAGAATACCTTATCTAATTTGTACAAAATTATATGGTTTCAAGCAATTATACGAATGGATGGGTTGGTTTTACGGCATAACAATCCACGTTGAGTTATTCAAAGTCGAAGCCAATTATATGGTTTTAAGTAACTAATAATTTATACAGAATCATGATTTCAATTCCCGATTTCTATTTAAATATTCATTTGTTTGCATACAGTTAAATGACCTCAAGTATTCCTCCACCCAGGCGACTAGAGCTGTAGAATACACCGACTGCATTTCTGCAAAGGTGTAAGACCCTCTCTCCCAATGAGTGTCCAGGAAACGACACTAAACTATCTGATGGTGGTAAGGCTACAGTCACGGAGTTTTGGGCAAAACGGAGCAACTTTTCATTACTATTGCTCCATCGATGTGTGAAATAGAACCGTTAAACCATTTAACAGTGTGCAAACAAATAAGCTCAAGCCTGTTTAAAAATAAAGTTACCAACATTACATTCACTAGAAAATCTTATGTATAAACAAGATTTGGCATTATATAACCATCAAGAGTTGATATACCATTAAACCAAATAACCCAACCTCAAGTATTCCTATCTAATACTAATAAATTGTACATTTATTTGGTTAAATAAAACTAAAACTGATCAATTTGACATATG
Organism: Sepioteuthis lessoniana; assembly: GCA_963585895.1. Classification (NCBI taxonomy): domain Eukaryota; kingdom Metazoa; phylum Mollusca; class Cephalopoda; order Myopsida; family Loliginidae; genus Sepioteuthis; species Sepioteuthis lessoniana. The sequence goes on along the minus strand of CAUZXS010001036.1, from coordinate 36,927 downwards.
GAATCCTAAAAACTACCACTCCAGATCAGAGTGGATCTGGGAGTAATGGTAATGAAGGGATGATTCCCCATTCCTCCGAGTTACAGAACTGGAACCTCACCACCACATACGGTTTAGTCCCATACACAGGACATCCCTTTTGGATTTAACCATCTGCATGTTAACCCTTGTTGACTCATTTAATACCAAAGTCTTTTTGCGATCAATTATACGGTTTTAAGTTTTATCCTGGACGAGACTGATTGCATTTCACATAGCACTAATACTCTTGGGAAAGGTATGAGTCCAAGTATTCTCCCTCCAGCTATGGGTAAATAGTAGGGTAGACGAGGTTCTTCAGCCTTGGTGAGGCAACTAGTCTAGGAGAAGGAAAAACTGAATTCAAACCTGTTAAACCCCGCTTAAAAATTGACCTTGTGTCATATCCTGCCCGAGCGGAGGGGTTGGTAAATATGATTATAAGGTTTTAAGTAATTTTTCAATATGATATTGATAATTTTTTATATTAATAATATTTTATGATAAAGGGTTTTAAGTAATTTTTAATAACAACGATAATTATTAGTAAACAATGACAGCTTAAAGTAACAATTGTTAACACGAACAATTTCCACAGTTATATAGTTTCAAGTATTCCTGTCCAATATCAATAACTTTCAAAAATTTATTTGACACATGGAATCTTAAGAACGACTATCAATTTCAGTCAGAGCGGACTTAGTAGTCATAGCAACGATGGGTTGACTCCACACTCCCCAAAGCTAGAGAAATAGAGCCTCACCACTGGATTCAGTGAAGTGTCATAGCCAGGAAACTGTTTCCTGTACCAATGATTTATAAATATATGTAAAAGTTTAAAACGAAAAGATTCGTCGTTTCTACGAGACATTTTAGAATCTGTTCATTTTCAATTTATGTTATTCTGAACAACATATCTACTTAATAAAATCGTAATACACGTCAAGAGAAAAAAAAAAGGTATTTATTTACTTTCCAATTCAATCTTTTTGATCTCCGTCAAAATTAAATTTTACAACTGAATTATTTCCAAATTAGGTTTATTTTTGAGGTTAGAAAAAAAATATAAATAAAACAATGTGTCTGAAATCAAGAGAAAAATAGCTAATAAAAAAATAAAAAATCACCTAATAAAAGGCTTAATTTTTTTTTTTTAAAGTAAAACAATTTTACGCCTAACTTTACAGTTTACACACGTAATAAACAAATAAAATAAAATAAATCAAAATATCTTTCCCGCTTCCTGCGATGAGGTGGAATGTGATCGGGGGAGTCTAGATAAAAGAAAAAAGAAAAAGATATCCATGGTAATTAGGTTTCTTTTTAAGCCTCCACACGTACTTGAACAATCAGTAGTGTCTAAATCTTTAAAACCACAGGTAAATTGAAGATTTTAGAAGCACGAACCTAACCGCAGTTAGCGATACTGGGAAGAGGGGAGCTATAATTAATTCCAAAAACGAAGACAAATTACTGATTAAAAAGGAGCAACATTATTGCAAACTGAGCTACAACACCTGCCCTACTTTGTAATTTAAATAACCAAATTTACACACACACACACCTACCTATTTTAAGTTTTACCCTTCAAGCTGGGCAATGAACAAAGTTTTTTTTATCAAGATTTTTTTTTCCAAACCCCTCTGATTACAAACGCATTTTCTCAGTATTAACAAATAGCTTATCTGAAAATGTCGGCTGTATGCGATCTTAAAAACACATTAACCAAGTTTATTCAAGAGGAATTTTTAAGATTAAAAAAAAAAAAAAAAAAAAAAGATACCCTTTTTTTTTAAAAGATTGAACAGAGAGAAGAAAAAAAACAGTTTCAAGGGGGGGGGTCGATAAAACTTATTTTGTCAGTAGAAAGCGTAATTGAAAAATCCTACATTCGGGTACGTTTAATTGTCGAACACTTGTGTCTTCTAGTCAGCTTAAAAAGGGGCACTTTGAGTGGTTGTAATGGTTAGTGGTGTTTGGTTTTACGGCATATCAACCCTTCTTGAAGAATTTCATGCCAAAGTCATCTCATTTTATTTGTATGATAATATGGTCTCTCGTAATAAATAATCACTTCTGAACAATTATAGCTTCAAGTAACTATTCTTAAGACAATTTGCATAGTTATATTGTTTTAAGTATCTCTATCAAGTACACATAATTTTCAAATAGATCTCTTTAACCATAGGTAGGTAGGTTAGTTAGGTTTTATGGCCTATCAACCCTTGTTGATTATTTTATACAAAATCCTGTTTATACATATATACATTAAATTTGATTTGTAGATGACATTTTAAACAAGCCAGAGGTCATTTGTTTGCATACAGTTAAATAGTTATATTTGACCCTGACAGCTGCTCTCTAAAGAGATGCAGTCAGTATATTATACGGTCCCACCCGACTGGGTTAAGATACGTAGCTTCATGGGTTATTTACTGCCCAAGCCATCCTTGTAGAAAAACAAGTAGTACCTATAGCTTGGAGGGGGGAGGGAGAGAGAGGAATAAAGGGGTTAATACTTTTCCCAATGGTATTAGTCTGAAAGTGAACATAATAGCACGACTGGGGTTCGAACTACGAGGTCGCAGTCGAGCATTTTACGTAGTCACTACGGTGACTCGACTTTTTCCATCGATCTAAAAAAGAATTGCAACGCTTGCATGTTCAGTGAAGACGCTGGATATTCAGAGATACAACTATGCAGACCATACCCGACAAAACGAACTATGTACTGTATGTTGTGACACATTTTATATTGATTAAAACTGTACTTCGATAAAATACCTTGTCAGGTTTTGTTTTTGGTTCACTACCGAAAATTAAAGCGTTCTAACTGAATGAGTATCTCAAAAACCTTCGTTATTCAACATCTGAAACTGAAGTATTGGATGGAGAGTTCAGTGCTAGATGTCTACAACCGCAGATACTTTGGTCAGTTGAAGACTTTTATACAAAAAAATATTCATTAATTAAACAAAAGGATATATTACATTATCGGTTAATTTTTCATCGTTACTTTATAGTATTACTTCTTTTAGAGCATAAACTTTCAAAAACTTAAAAATTTTGACGATAACCTAAGGTCTAAACAAGTAGAAAATAATCAAATATTCCTATTTCGTCTCAATTATTATCTTTTCTCCCTTTTATATAACACATGCACACGAACGGATGTATGTAAACAATAGTAATTGTGATTCATAACCGTTTAAAATGTACTTCGGAGCTAATATCTCCTCGTGGCTAAATGGTTAGAAGCTTTGGCTTGGCGTTTGAGTCAACCGGGTTTCGATCTCAGCTACGGGGATATACTGTCTAGCCACACTGATGAGTTCTGATAGAACGAAACAGATCTGTCTGTGGATGACTATATAAATATATACACACACACACACACACGATTATAACTGACGTGCAGTTAAGACACAGAAGCCGTCATTCTTGCCACATATCGCTAGTTGTTTTGGTACATCTGTGTATACTCGTACTTTTTCAGTTATATGGAAGAAAATAGCTAAGAGCCGTGTCCTGAAATTAAGAATGATATGGAGACACACGCAGAGACAGACAGACACACGCACACCTGACTCTTTCGTAATGTGTTCGGGGGGGGGCGAGAAATAGCCTGTCACATACAAATCATTGTGAAAAATGAAAACGACAGCAGTGGTTAGAGTGATGACGAAGGCGGTGGTACTTTCTACAGTGCGACACCTACACTTGTAGGGTGTATGTGTGTGGGGTACGTGGCAGTGGTGTAACGAAGGCAGAAGTTGGGCGGTGCATGGGGTGGGGGGAATAAAATAGATGAACGACGCGCACCGGCCCCAGACGAACGCATCTTTCGAAAAACCTGGCATCACCCTGTTCCCCACTTTTGCGGTGTCTTCATTTTCATTAGCAAGCAGGAAGGATGAATACTCATTGATTCTCACCTTAGACGAAACGAGATGAAAAATGGCACAGTGGGTAAGGATGGGACACAGCGGGAGAGAGAGAGAGAGAGAGAGAACGTGTCGGTTTACTTTCTTTAACTACCCCCCCACCGACACCGCCCATTTGGAGTGGGGTTGAATTTTGCAAGCAGGAGAGTAGGGTGTGGATGCACTGAGAGAGAGAGAGAGAGAGAGAGAGAGTGCATCTTTACAGACGCATCGTTAACGAAGTGACGAAGACAAAAAAATATAAAAACAAAGCCCCCCCCCTCCCTAAAAAACCAAAAACAACAAAACAAAAAACCTGCCGCCTTTGTCATCAAACCGGCAATATAATAGAATCATCAATTTCAAGAGTTATCACCAGACCTGTAATAAAATGAATTAAGACAGAAAATGACAACAGTAGGAAAACACAGTCCACTCCCCCAACACTCCACTATCCAGGAAGTTTGGGAGTAGTAGGGGGTGGTTATTGAATCATTTTCTGGGCATATCCCTCGCCTTGTGCTCTAAGTTCTGTAACAAACTATTCTGTAAGATTTTGACTATCACTACACAGGTAGATAAGTAAAAGTGCTCAGTCACACACCTCACTTGGTGGAAGCTAGGCTCAGCAATTATTTTTTTATAACTTCTATAACTCACCATACCACTGGTCTTGAGCCAAACTAACCCAAGAATTCTGCCTTGATGATGAGATAAGAATATGCTGACTCAATTCCCTACCGAGGCACATCCTCTAACAAAAAAAAAAAAAAAAAAAAGAAAAAAGGGGGATAGGGTATCTAAGGTATGACACTAAACTGCATATAATGGTAAGGCTCCAGTTCTGGAAATCTGGTGTACCCTTACATTGCCATTACTCTCAGGTCCACTCTGATCCAGAGTGGTAGTACCTGTTAGTCTCCTATTTATGAGTCAAATAGATCTGTTTAAAAATTATTTGTATTCAACATGAAAAAACAAACAAAAAAACTACACTCCAAGGTAAATTAGAATATACAATGAACACATTTCCCTAACCTCTGTGCATAAAATAACCCCAAATGGCATTTAACATACGGCTAAACTTGATTAAGAATGACAGCATGTCAGTGCTTAGAGAGAACAGCATTCCTTCATTGATTTAAGTTTAAGTAAAGTACAAGAGAATCGTTTTTTTAGTAACTTTTTTGTGTACAAGAGAATAGATTTTGACCTTATCACCGGATGAACTGAGAACCATAAAACGACTTGGTACTGGACACATTTTTGTACCTATTGTGGCTGTAACATTCAGATTTGGACATCGGGAATGAGTCAGGAGAGGTTGAATGACTGACTTGCAATTCTTAGGGGCAACACATTTTTAATTCTTACGGATGCCAAAACCATATTCAGAGAAGAACAGTGGTGGTACTATTTTACCTATATCTGGAGGTGATAAGGGGATTCATATCTTTTACCAAGTGGATTTATCTGAAAGTGAACGTTTTAGTGCGATTCGTGTTCGAACCTGTTTACAACAATGTTGCAGTCCTCCACATTAGCCACTAAACTGCGGCAACTCCCCTTTGCATATAAATATGGCACAATAAGTATTTATGATAAAAAAAAAAACAAAAAAAAAAAAACAAACAAACAAACACGGTCCTTTTATGATTTATATATATTTTTCTTTACACTATCAGAATTTGGTCACAATATTACATTATGCCAGGTGGTGGATGGTATTGCTTGATTAAAATAAACTAAAATAAAAAAAAAAAATTAAAAAAAAAATTCTGATTAAAGATAAATAGGGATTCAAACTTCCCGCCAAGACTTCTTTGATATGAAATCATTAAAGAGTGGAGGCAGAGGTGTGCATGAATTGACTGATGCATAGCCATCACAAGAAAATGCTTGATCCCCACAGCATTTCTTTTGGAGTTCTTTGGTGCCAATTAAGAAACTCAGTTCATGCAATGCAGGTAGTGCCTATAGAAAGGCCAGCTGGGGCCGGGCAATCAACTTATATTCACCCACCTGACATGATCAGGGGAGACTTAGCCTATACCAGGTAAACGGACAATAAATGTAAAGAGTCGGGTGTCCTGATTGGTTGGTTGTTTGGGTTTTATGGCATATCAACCTTTGTAGTTTATTTATCGTCAAATCCTTTTTTTGGAAAAGAGTTCTATTTCAAACAATTCAGTTTAGGATAAGTATGCAGTTTAAATGTAAGTACAGTTTAATTATGAAAAAGATTTCTATTTCAAGCTATTCAAACAATTCTAATTCAGTTTAGTATAAGTACAGATTTTATTTACACAGTTAAATGTCAAAACAGTTCTATATTAAACAAATCAGTTTAGTTTAAGTACAGTTTCAAGGTCAAAAAACAGTTCCATTTCAAATAATTCAGTTTAGCATAAGCACGCAGTTTAAATGTAAGTATGATCCTGAGAATAACATTAAATTGCATCCGATGGTGAGACTTGTACTGGAGATTTGATCATTGCCATTATTCCCAAGTCTGCAATGACCTAGAGTAGTAGTAGCCGTTAGTGTTCCATCTTGTGTTGAATAGATCTTATTAAAAATTATTCATATTTGTTAAGACCAAGGAAAAAAAAAAAAAAAAAAAAAAAAAGAAACTAGATGAAAAAAAAATGTAATCATGAATGTAAAATGAACTTAATTCCTTAACCTCAATGCATAAAACAACCCTAGACAGATTAATGTGCCATTAAACTCAATCAAGATTTAAAAAAAAATAGAGATATTAAACTACTTGGTTTTCAGAAAACTAGCTATTTTTTTTTTTTTTTTTTTTTTTTAAATAGCCACTATATCTTATTTGGTACAGGTATTATAGACAAGTATTTTAAATGGATTAATAAAGATCAAAGAAAACCTGCTTTAAAGCATACAAATTTGTCCTTTTTAAATAGTTTTGTACTTAACATTGTTTATCTTATATTCTAAGTATATATTTAGCTTGTATCCAGAAATCCGGTCATATGTTTGCTGGATAAATGGTTCCATACCTGTACCAAAATAAATTTTTTGTACAATAAAAAAACAAACAAAACAAAACAAAAAACAAAAAACTCACGCATACAAAATTGAAGATTTAAGACGTACTTTTTAAAATCCAAACATGTTCATAAAAAGGTCTAAATCCTATTTCAGAGTAAGAGTCTTTTTGAGAGACTGTAGAGTCTTCAACAGCAAAATACTGTGCATTTATAAAGTACCCCCTCTCCCACTAAAAAGCAATTGTGAAACTTTAATATAGTTAGACTCTTGAGATAAAACTTTGCTACTTGAATGAAGAGGTAAAGCAAGGTGAAGGTTGAGTGTTGTAATACGAAGATACACCAAGAGAGAAGGACATAAGAGACATAAGCTTAAATTAATATTGTTGGCCAATGGTCCAGGAGACTGGAGTTCAATGCCAGGTCAATTTTTTTTGTTTGTTTGGGTTTGATGACATATCAACCATTATACATCATTTAATGCCAAATCCATTTTCATACAAATAAACAGTTCTATTTCAAACAACTCAGTTTAGCATAAGAGTAGTTTTTGTTTACAAACAGTTAAATGTCAAAACAGTTCTATTTCAAACAATTCAGTTTGGCATAGTACAGTTTCAATGTTAAAAACTTCTATTTCGAACAATTTAGTTTAGCATAAGTATGCAATTTAGTTCTATTTAATTCCTGGATAGGGCACTATCAGGTACTACCACTCCAGGCCAGAGTGGACCTGGGAGTGATGGCAATAAAGGGGAGCTCAGCATTCTATAAAGATCCAGCATTACTGGAACCTCACCATCAGATTGTTCAGTGTCATCAGGACATTCGTTGGAAGTGGGGGTCTAACTCCTCTGCAGTGATGCAGTCAGTGTATTCTACAGTCCCAGCTAACTGAGCAAATCCCAGATCAAGTTATACAACAAGAAAAAAAAAGTGGTACTTGATACCTCCTTGATTAACACTCAGCATTATAAGGTACATATCAAAGGTAAAGTGGACCAATCCAAGGAAAAAGAGTAGCACCCTCCCCTACACCTGAGTGTAGTAGCTATGAAAAGGGAGCCTTTGGGTCGCCCTCTACCAAAATTGCCAACTTTACTTTTATGATATATTAGTTTTACAGTATCTGGATCATGCACCTATTTCAAATAACAGATCTCTCTAAAAAGGATTTTGTTAAATAAACTGGTGAACAAGGTAACCATTACATTTACAATGATCAAGTGAGAGAATTCTTCATGTCTTGTATAGCTTTTTCTTTAGGGGGTGAATAGGAGTGAAAAATGAAACATCACTCATGTTTATAAGGACTCACCCCCAATGCAGTCAAGATTTGGCTGTGATTTTTGGCTTTTCCCAAATCTAAAACCATTGTTGAAAGTGAGATTAAGGATTAGGGAGAACATAAAGCAGCTGATGGTAGTCTCTGAAAAGGAATTAGTGGACCAATTTGAAAAGTGTAAAGCTGCTGGGGAAAAGTGTGTGAGGTAAAAGGTGTGAAGATGAACTCATTTCTTTTATTATTCTCTACATGCCCAGAACTTTAAGTCTGGGGTTGAAATTCAGTCCCGGAAACAAGAAGTTCTACATGGTGAGTATAGACAGAGTTACTTGCACTTGTGGATTCTTGTATTTCACCCCACAAAGTATATAGAATTGGCACTAATTTGTTTGGACAAAAAAAAAAAAAAAAAAAGGGAAAAAAAAAAGAAAGAGAGACAAACAGTTCAGGAGTTTTCTTCGCATGTTGGCATTGGGTTGTGCAACTGTAACATCCTCGCAACACCCCCCCCCCAAACAATGTTTAGTTGAGTGATTTTTGAGGTCAACCTTAGTTGCGTTATTTGCTAACACTACCAAAAGAACATTATTCCCAAGTAGATAAAATAAAAAATTTAAAGATTCTGTTTCAATATTCTTTGAACACACACAAGTTTATATGTATCAGGATTTCTTTCTTTTATAAGAAGCATCGCAAGAGAGTCCCAGGGAATTGAACCATAACATTTACTTGTGCTTCATGATTCTTAAAAAAAAAAAAAAAAAAAAAAAAAAAAAGAAAAAAAGTGCCTCCTACTTGTGGAGGGGTTAGGTAAACACAGAGGTATTCATATGAATATTGGGCATAATCTAGAACCAAGGTTAAAATTAGTGCCAGAGAGAAGGTCATTTTTTTTTTTGGAGGGGGAATGATGAGTTTTAAGACTGACAGCAAGTGTCATTACAAGTGATGAGTGGAAGAAACTCCAATTACATCAACAGTCAATCTATATATATATATATGTGTGTGTGTGTGTGTGTGTGTGTGTGTGTGCATGTAACCCATTTACCTCTTAAAATGAATCTTTTCTATTGTACAAAAGACACACACACACACACACGTATATGATAAACATACATGTTTTTCTATAACATATGGCTCTCCACCACTACTAATCAAGTCATTTCATTTATATTTACGGCATCAATACCCAATAATTGAACAAGAATTGGATTCAGTTTTTTTTTTTGTTCGACAGTTCCCTCATTTCTTTATTCATACTTTCAATGAAAGAATTGAAGTGATCATTTTTCTTGTTTCTCCTGTAGAAAAAAATTGAAAATAAAATAAAGAAAAATTCCTTTGTACCTCACAAAATTATCTATTGTTATCTACCGTAGCATCTCCTGCAATCTTTTTAATATCAACTTTTCATTTGATAATAGCCCCACCTCCATAATTGGCTGATACAACTATGAGGGGGGGGTTCAAGCTCTGCTGAAGGATAATTTTTTTTAAAGACAAGTAAAATGAAATATATTCAGAATGCCAAATCTTACTTGGGCTGTTAACCAAGCTTTATTTCATTAAAACTGGTTACAAGATGGCACTGGAATTGTTTTTATAGAGTTACTTTCATGAAATGGTTCCAATTGTCATAGCACAAGTAGATATTTTCTACTTTGAAAATTGCTGCAACAATCTTCTCATTGTTGGAAATGGAATCAGTGACCCAAGTCCAAATCCTAGATAAAGTTGTTTGTGTTTCCCTTTGTGCTAATACTCTAGGGAGAGGCATGAAGCTGTCTCTTTCCTCACCTGCTATTTGTAAATAGTAGGCCAGACTGGGTTCTTTAGCCTTGGTTAGGTAACCAGTCAAGAAGAAAGAATACAGCTGGTTTGAATTCAGTCTGATTTTGAAAAAAAAAAACAAAAAAAAAAAACTTAAATTCTGCTTGTGTAAATACAAAGTCTTACTTGCCTATTTACCCATGCCAGACTTAGGTAAGCTTTACAAAGTGAACAAGATTCAGTTTTCAAGCCAAAATAGTTGTTTATTTCACTATAGATTAAAAAAAAAAAAAAAAAAAAAAAAAGAAGAGATTTAAGTCTGGATAAAAACCAGGATCTTTAATTCTAATCTTGGAATCAGTGGAAGTGATTTTTACAAACTCAAAGATTAGAACAATACATCTTTCTAACCATAATCCTCACCCATTATCTGACCTCGTGCCATACTAAGGCAAGTTCTGCCCTAAGTTTAGGTGAAATTGTTTAGTCTTTTACAGATAAGGCTTCGTTTTGACTCTTATCAGTTTTTTTTTTTTTTTTTTAAGTTTTGGATGTGCAAAATGATACTCTAATGCTTTAAGGGGTAAAATTGAAATTAACAGGGACACTGGTATCCTATTGGCAATGAAAGAGTAAGAGGCAAAATTTAAATTGTTGCTCACTAACTTTTAATCATCTTCTACACTAAGAAACTAAAAATCTCTGACCATAGTAATTAGTTTAAACTGGCACAAGGCAAAACGTATAAGAGCACTCAGTGAAAGATCTTTGCTAACTATAAGGAGGGAAATGGCTCAATATTTAAGTGTAGTTTGTAATCTTATTTTTGCTTCAAATTTGTTTGATCAAATTTTGGGTTTTGTCTATATGTTGTTTGGTTGGTTGGTTTCTTTGTTTAATGGCAAATCAACCTTTATAGGTTATTTAATGCCAAAGCTATTCTCCTAGTAGAACAGTAGTATCTATATGTTGTACATAAAAATAGAATGAGAAAGGGTTGTCAGTGGTCAAGAATTAATAGGGTTATTTGATTATAATACAATTAATATGTTATCAATAATTTTACTGTAGAAATGCATAGAAAATCAGGAAGAAAAAAAATTATCAGTCATCAGGAAAGAGTGCAAACTTTGAGAAAGTATTGTTTTTAAAGCAGACATAAAAAATACATTGATAATTTTTTCCTAATTAAGAATTGAACTCAACACCAAGACATTTACCCCTACAATAATTTGTCCATTTTTTTTTTTTAAATTAGGGTTCATTAGAAAAATAACAGTTTATAATTTACTCAGAAACCAATATTAAATATTTGTTTCCTTAAAAAGGTAAAAAATTTTCTGAAAGGTTATTTTTGCTTCAAAACTTTCTATACACAATCTAACTTTAAACCCAAGTCCTTTACTTTTAATTTAAAAATGATTTAATCAAATTTAGAATACAATTCCTAACAACAAAATTGGTAATCACAAACCAGTTGATAAGAGATGGTCCCATAATCAAATAAGTTTCCATTATTATTGTAGCTTCATAGCAGGCTAACCTAAGCTGCGCAAAAATATTAACGATTCACTAGTTTCTATATTTGTTAAAAATGTATTTTCAAGAAACTAAAAATCGCAAGTAATTAAGGAAAAAAAAAAGGAAAGCTTTGGAAAACGAGATGAAATTTTAAATTAACTGAAAAAAGAAAAATCAGAAGACTAATGGAAATTGAAATATTTAATCTCAAACAGGAAAAAGGGAAAGAAAGGGCAAGGGAAAGAAAAAAAATAAAGAAACGAAAGAAACAGTTTATGGAGGGGGACGAGCAAAGCAGTGAAAATGTTGGTGGTTTTCATTTTCTGGGGATCCTACAGATACAAAGCTGAATGGAGAGAAAGTAATGGGGGAGAGTTTGAGCAGGGAGATAACAGAAAGATGAAGGCAATGACGCAATTGAAATGGTTTTGAAAATATTTGAATCATTTTTTCAAAATCTTATATACACAATATATATATATATATATATATATATATATATATATATATATATATATATATATATATATAAATAAATAAAATGGTGTCCAGCTATTTTACTAGTCTGACAGAGATAGGAAATCCATTAGGCATTAATATTCTAAAATGTTGGAAACTAGAGAAAGACTTTGAGATATATATATATATATATATATAAAGAGAGTGAGAGAGAAAGATGTAGTCTTGGATATTTTCTGCAAAGGTCAAAAAACCAAGATGGTGTGGGGGATTCAAAATTGGAAAGAAGAAAAGTTTCAGGAAAAGTAGCAGCAAGAAAAATAAAAATGGTAAAAGTTTTGTTGCTGCTGAGGATAAATTTCCTGCAAGGATAAAATGTGTTTATGCGCTTAATAAAGAGGAAGAAAGGTCGACAGAGCAGGGGTCAGGACATTGAAAACGGAAGGTGGGGGATAAGTGAGGTTGGTGGGAGAGGGTGAAAAGGAATGAGAAAGAAAAAAGATGAGCCTTAAATATGATAAAACACAAGTTGGACTAAGTTAAGTTATATAAGACTATATTCATGGAACCATCAGCATCACACCTCCTATGATCAATTATTTGAGGGCTTCGGCTTTTTCAATAGCAGCAAAACATGCCTAATTAAAATTTAAAGAAATAAAAAAAAATTTTTTCAAGTGGGTGTCAGGGAGTTATAAAAATGTTCCCCCAGATTTCACTTGCGAAAATTTTGAAAATTATTCACTAGATTTTGTCTGAAATAAAGAGTAGAATCATTATCACTAATCTAGGTGAATATTTTCCCCCTTTTTCTCTACCAACCTTTTCTTTCGGCTGATCCACTCTCTAGCCATCTTCAGGTACATCCGAGATTATTTATAGAAATAATCTCCACCCATTCCTAACCGAGAGACCTAGTTGACAACCAAATTAGATAACAGCTAAAATATTAATTACTTGCAGATTAATATGCCTTAAGTTCTTAAAGTCAAACTGTTCTTGAGCTATTTTTTTTTCACATACACAAAGAACTGATTATAATAATCTGCATTTGAAAGTTGAGCTCTTGTACAGGATAAAAAAAAAAAAAAAAAAAAAAAAAAGAATAAAATAATTAAGAGATAAAATGGCTTCAGTCGGAAGAGAAAACCTTTAATATTTGCAGCGAAAGGTTAAAAGGTGACCACCATCATTAAAATGTTTATTTTGGTAATTCTAACGAAAGAACAAACACACATAGTGAATATACCACTATTCACTGTGTGTGTGTGTGTGTGTGTGTGTGTGTGTGTGTGTGCATAAAAAAAAGTCTCTACATTAGAAATAATATATATATTGTGAATGCATCAGATAGAGTGTGTGTGTGTGTGTGAGTGAGAGAGTTTGCCTATAAATGTTAGTCATAGTCAGAAAAAAAAAAAAAAAAAAAGTCTAAGATAGAGGGAAACATTAGCTGATAATTGTGATAAAAATTGCCTGTTTAGATAAAGTGTCAATGTTAAGTCTAAATAAAATAATGAAGTCAACAGAAGGAAAGGCACAAACAGCCTTATCCAAATACTGAAGAATCTTTCTCAATATAATATCTTCAAATATGTTTTTTAAAGAGTAGTTGGATCAATTTATATTTAGTAGATATTAGAAAGAAAAGTGTGTAGGAGGGTTATTAGAGAAGTTAAAGCAGTTGGTCCCAAATTAAATTTTCATAAACATATCATTTTATTTTGACCTGGACTCCTGCCAGAGAACATGATCTTTTAAACCATGAATAGCAAGTTTCATCATTTTTATGGGTATTCCTAATTTTGGAGATGCACTTAACACACTTAAAAGGAAATAGAATCAGCTATCAGAGTTCTAACCCTGGAAGAAGCTGTTTGTGTTTCGCTTTGACTTAATACTCTTGGAAAAAAGGCATGAATTCCTTTCTTCCAGTTATTGGTAAATTGTAGGGTAGGCTATCTTTGGTTTTCCTTAGGCAACCAGTTTAGGAGAAGGAAAACCCTGAATTCACACCAGCTGTACACTGCTTAAAAATTGACCTAATGTCACATCCTGCCTATGGTGAAGAAGGGTTGGGTAAATAAATAGAATCCCTAATTTTGTCCTTTTAATGAACTGAGTTTAAGACTGAAAGAGAAGAGAATATATATATATATATATATATATATATATATATATATATATATATAAAACACATAATAAAATCTCAGTCCTTAGGTAAGTCATTTGTACATTTTAAGATTAAATTTAGATTTATTCAAGGGCAGAAAAAATAAAAAAGATACTTATTTATAAAGCTTAGTTTAGATATTACAGAAAGCCAGAAATATGGGACCCCCCACCCGGGGAGAATCAAACTCACTACTAATGGTCTACTAATTTAGCCTGTTGACCATTAAACAAGAGGGGCTCTAATGAAAGACATGGGGGGAAACTGATTAATTTTATTAAACTTTACAGATGGATTAATGTATTTAATTTTCCAAAACTTGATTATCCCCTTATACAAAAAGTGAACGCATGTGTGTGTGTGAGAAAAATTACTGTTTTGATTGATAAAAAAATATTTTAAAATTTTGCTCATTTATAAATGTTAAGTGACTTTTGTGCCACGTTCTACAAATACATTTTGGTCAGGTGCACTTTTTATGCATACATTAACACACTATATTACAAACATAGTACCCATCAAAAATCAATTATTTGAATATAGATGAGCACTTTTGTATAGAACCAGAGTTATATTTGTATTGTGAAAGCATGGTGCACACAACCTTTGTCCTATAATAGTCATTCTACTTAGGTTATGACATTTACTCACAAATGGATCAACAATTATGGGACTAAAGAATATATATGAGAGAGAGAGAGAGAGGAAAGAAGAAGAGATATAGAGAAAGGAGTCGAGAGAGAGAAAAGAAGAGATATATATAGAGAAGGGAGTCGAGAGAGAGAAAAGATTATATATATAGAGAGAGAGAGAGGAAGGGAGGGGGGTTCACATTATTGGACACTAAAACCAGCTCTACTGCATCATTTTGTTAATTCTATGGAGTGAGTGGAAAACCAGCCCCATGTTTTTGTGAGGGTGATACTATGTCCCCTACCCAAGATATTCTGTATGTTCCACCCCTACTTCAAGTAGTTTTAATGAATGAAAGTTGAGCATGTGACTAAGGTAGGGGTTGGGCTGTGAGGTCATAGAGTACATAGCAATTGCAATTCCAGTGGGACAAGGAATATATGAAACAGCATCCCACAGCCTAGAAAAGATGTTATAGGTTTAGAGAACATCAAAAGAAAAAAAAAAGTCCAAAAAGTTGACATGGTGGCGGTGGCAACAGATGCAGCCCTATAGTAATTTTTTTTTTTTTTTTTTTTTTAAGAAGCATATGCGCAATTGAAATAAAAATAAAACTTTTTTCTTTATAACTATCATTGGTAGGATTTATTAAAATGATATGCCAAATTATACACTTTCTTTAAGAAAGTTTGTTTTCCCATATTAATTCTAGTCACGTTTCTAAAAACATTACCATATATGACAGGCATCTGAAGGTCGGAGAGTAAAAGGGCTAAAACATTTTGACAAACAACTAACTGCATGTATACAAGTACACGTGTGTGCAGTTAAGTCACTTAGGTATTTAGAAATTCAAGAACATGTATTTTTGTTGGTAATTAAATTTTTTGTAGCATAGAAAAATTTATACGATTGAAATAAATTCACTTTGAATATGAGAAATGAAGCAATTTACTTTTCTAAAATGAAAAAAAAAATTCAAGCTTATTTCTAAAATCCCTAGCTATATTTGGGATAACTTTAATACAACACACACACACATATATAAATAAAACCCTTTGAAGACACTACTTAAAAATTGAGACAGTAACAGAGGAAGCACCTTGGAATATTTTACGCGTATATATATATATATATATATATATATATATATATATATATATATATATATATATATATATATATATATATATATACACACACACACATACACATATATATGTGTGTGTGTGTGTGTATATACATATACACACAACAGTGTCTTAGTAGTGTTGATATATAAGCATGCACTCACACCCCACGTATTTTGTACATATTGATCTAAGTGATTATTTATTCTAATCCAATTATATTAACTGTATGTTGAATCTGAAATAACTTTAAACATTAAAAAGGTGTTACAGTTTACATATTAACACGCACATTTATTCTAATTTTACAACATTCAAATATCTACAGAATTAAATCCTTTATATAAAATGTCATTTAGTTCAAATAATATGTAATCAGTTTAAAAGCCAGTATTTGGAATTTAGCTTTTTAAAATTAACAATTTTTTTCCAATTTTGAAAATTGGCACATCATAATCTTATTCATCAGACTAAGCTAAGTTTAAATTAAAATCTATATAAGTATAGATTCATAAAATCAACAATGTTTTTGTTGGTGTGCAGCAGTTAACATTCTAAAACAAAAAATACTCCAACTTACTGAAATAAAAAAAAATTAAAAAACAAGTGTGGTTAATAAACGCGCAAAGACGAGCCTGTTTATCAGTGAATGAGTTGCCATAACTCACACACAAAAGAGAGTAGCAGGTTGAGAAAAACCACAGACTTGAAAGAAGCCATGTTTACTGCCTCAGGCACAAAAGGGTTAATAAATCAAGGGAGATAACCACGGTTGAAGGACAAATTAAATATATAGAAGTTATGATATACTGCCTTAGACAAGTTTTACCTGCTGGATACATTGATAACTGTTTTAAGAGTTCATATTCAAATATTTATATCAGATAAAAAGATGTGAGGTTTGGTAGGAGCTAAAAAAAAAAAAACAAAAAAAAAAAAACAGCCTGATTTGATACTTCTCGTGTGTTTATATATATATATTACAGAGACCAGTGGAAAAGAGAGGTATAATGCTAAACTCAAACCCTCCAACATGCTAAGGGCCAGTGTAGCTGGATAAAACCAATTACCTTTCATGACTAAGTCATGGAAACTTGAGGGAAGACAGATAGAATGAGGATATTTAAAGTAGGTTTATATATCAAACAATTTTAGAGTTATTTATAGCCATTCTTCTAATATAATGAATATATAGCAGAGGGGCTTGTGGCATAATATAATTAACATCATAGTAAGTGGACTGGTACCAGAGTTCAAAACCTGGAGAAGGCTGTTTATATTTCAGTGCTAATACTAAGGAAAATAACCTTGGTATGGTAACCAGTCTAGAAGGAAAACTGAATTCAAACCAAACCTGGAGAGGGATGGGCTCTGTCAGGTTATTCCTGCCCAAAGCAAGCTACAAGAGTAGCATCCCCAAGGCCAAACCAGGTTATAATAAAATAATACCCCCCCCAAAAAAAAACAATGAATATTTACTTAGCTAAGAGTACTCTGGCTCAAGGCTAGAGAAATTAATATAATAGAATGTTCTGACCAGAGAAAATGTGTTATGACCCACCCTCAACAGGGAAAAAAAAAAAGTAACTATCAACCACAAAGCAGATCTCCTTTGACAGCTTCTGAAGGGGAGGAGGAAGTGTTAACCAAAAATAATTTAACATTCTATATTAGTAATAATGTAATCCCATAAAAACGGTTTTTTTTGGGGGGGGTATAGAATTTAGAAAATATGGATGAGACATGTTGGTTTTGCATCAAAGGTTTGCAAGATCATTTCAGGCAGTATTTTTCTTTTTTTGGTTTTTAATCAAGGAAAAACAAACACACACAGAAAAACAAGCACTGTTTAAAACTCTTAAAATGAACTGACAAATGTGGTTCCTTTCTACATCTTTTTCAACCCACACAATCCAAAAATACACCATTAAAGTTTCAATAGCGGAGACTGACTAATGCATGTAAGTGTATATTCAAAGAAGAAACAGCTGTGATTGATGATTTTCAACTATATATATATATATATATATATATAAAAACACAGGGGGGAGCAAATGAAGTCACAGCAATAATATTAAATTGCTTCTATCAAGACAATAACAACATTTGCCTTTCTCTATTTTCTTACAGACTTTGTGTAGAATCTTTGACTTCATGTTAAGTAACAAGACTGATTTATTTAATGTATGCAGAAGTTCCCAACACCTCCCCTTTTTCTCCCAAAAGTTAGAGACTTATCAACAGTAGATGAAAAAATGAAAAAAAAAAAAATTCAATAACAATTTGTTATAAGACTCAAGTAATGTTTATTATCAGAGAATCAAAAATGGATGAAACAAAAAAGTTGAATGGCTAATGTAGGGGTCAGGGTGAAGGGAAGATGATAGTTTCTGACAAGAGGAAGAAGAAAGAATAACAAAAAAGAGAAAAGGAAAGAAAATATGGATCATTCCTCAAAAGTGAAAACGTTTCCTCCTTAAAAAAAAAAAAAAAAAAAAAAAAGGACCTTTCTCAGTCTGAATTCTCTTTTAGTGGTCAATAATATATAATTTACATACTAGTAAAATCATACCCATATATATGAACACAGAGAGAGTGAGAGAGGCAGGTAGAAGGATGACCAGGGAATAAAAAGCAGAGAGGATCTATGAGCGAGGTGGGACAGCAGCAGCAGCAACATCCAATCTGTGTGGAAAGACAACATGACGGAGGAAGAGGAGGAGGAAGACAAAGCCAGTAGTTGCTGCAGTTGTGAAAGAGGGTGAGGTAAAAGTGGGAGGAGAAAGAGAAAATAGCAGGAAACTGCTGCTAGAGATGCTCCCATTGGGATAGCAATGGATCCAACATGGAATCTTCCAAATGAAGGTGAAAGGAAGGACAGGTAGGAAAATGGACGCGGAGCAGAGAGAGAGAGAGAGAGAGAGATTAAAGGCCAGGCTGCAACATAAGGATCAACAAAGACAAAAGAAGTATAATGGAGAGAGAGAGAGAGGAGAAGCGGGGAGAAAGCAGAAGCGCAGAGAAAGAGAGAGGAAACGTGGGGGGGGAGAGAAAGAGAGAGGAAACGTGGGGGGGGAGAGAAAGAGAGAGGAAACGTGGGGGGGAGAGAAAGAAGCGTAGAGAGAGAGAGAGAAGGAAGCGTAAAGAGAGAGAGAGAAGGAAGCGTAGAGAGAGAAGGAAGCGTAGAGAGAGAGAGGAGGAAGCGTAGAGAGAGAGAGAGAGAGGAAGCGTGAAGAGAGAGAGAGAGAGAGGAAGCGTGAAGAGAGAGAGAGAGGAAGCGTGAAGAGAGAGAGGAAGCGTGAAGAGAGAGAGGAAGCGTGAAGAGAGAGAGGAAGCGTGAAGAGAGAGAGGAAGCGTGAAGAGAGAGAGGAAGCGTGAAGAGAGAGAGGAAGCGTGAAGAGAGAGAGAAATAGCGTGAAGAGAGAGAGAGAGAAATAGCGTGAAGAGAGAGAGAGAGAAATAGCGTGAAGAGAGAGAGAGAGAAATAGCGTGAAGAGAGAGAGAGAGAAATAGCGTGAAGAGAGAGAGAGAGAAATAGCGTGAAGAGAGAGAGAGAGAAATAGCGTGAAGAGAGAGAGAGAGAAATAGCGTGAAGAGAGAGAGAGAGAAATAGCGTGAAGAGAGAGAGAGAGAGAAATAGCGTGAAGAGAGAGAGAGAGAAATAGCGTGAAGAGAGAGAGAGAGAAATAGCGTGAAGAGAGAGAGAGAGAGAGAGAAATAGCGTGAAGAGAGAGAGAGAGAGAGAGAAATAGCGTGAAGAGAGAGAGAGAGAGAGAGAAATAGCGTGAAGAGAGAGAGAGAGAGAGAGAGAAATAGCGTGAAGAGAGAGAGAGAGAGAGAGAAATAGCGTGAAGAGAGAGAGAGAGAGAGAAATAGCGTGAAGAGAGAGAGAGAGAAATAGCGTGAAGAGAGAGAGAGAGAGAGAAATAGCGTGAAGAGAGAGAGAGAGAGAAATAGCGTGAAGAGAGAGAGAGAGAAATAGCGTGAAGAGAGAGAGAGAGAAATAGCGTGAAGAGAGAGAGAGAAATAGCGTGAAGAGAGAGAGAGAGAAATAGCGTGAAGAGAGAGAGAGAGAGAGAGAAATAGCGTGAAGAGAGAGAGAGAGAGAGAAATAGCGTGAAGAGAGAGAGAGAGAGAGAAATAGCGTGAAGAGAGAGAGAGAGAGAGAGAGAAATAGCGTGAAGAGAGAGAGAGAGAAGTACAAGGAAAGAGAATTTTAAAAAGGTGTGCGTGGAATAAATGTAGGATAGAGATGAGAGTAACTGCTATTGAATTTAAGGATAATATTAGAAGAGAGAGAGAGAGAGAGGGCGAGAGAGAGCGAGAGCGAATCACAGGACGAAAAGACGCTACTACACATCAATGGAAAGAAAATGCACCCACAACGTGAGAGGAAGAGGAAATAAATTCATTATTGCTTTTAAAACAAGAGAAATTCTCTGATGGCTGTCGAGACAAATATTACCACATGTCCTGAGTGGAAAATGTTTATCGCTACATGGAAATAGATAGATAGACTGAGAGAGAGAGAAAGAAAGAGAAAATAAAAATACAGTGAAAGAGATGAGTCTTGAGAAATCGGACAGCAATTATTTCCAATCATCTTCGTGCAGTAAAAGACGTATATTTGTTATTAATAAACCTAAAAAAGTTAACGACCTCTCTCTTTCGATCAACCCCAGTACACTAATTCGTCCAAGTCAATACCTATCTACATCCATGATTTTAGACACTTGATAAGAAAATAATTAAGAGTTTCGCGACCGGATCTCAAGAGAAAGAAAGAAAAGGAAGCGAGAGAACCTGTTCCCACCTCCTTTTTCCATTCCTTACAAGAATGGACTCGCCCTCATTATGCTTCTAAAAATAGCCAGAGCCTGTTGTCAAGGGTAACAACCTCGAGTGCTGTTTGAATTCAGAAAGGAACCAAGATACAATTTAAAAAAAAATATTTTTTTCTTTTCAGTGAAGAAAGAAAATAAACAACGATAAAAACAAACAAACAAACAAACACACTTCCTGTTTTTCTTCTATCCTGCACCCCCCAAACACAGAACAAACAACATACACAAAAAATTCATTCAGTTTTCTTTTAAATGATAGAACTGCGGCATAAAAATGTCCAATTTTTTTTTCGTATCTTTTTCTTTTATCATTAGGTTCATTTATTCAGAAAAGTACTTTTTCTACATGAATCCATTTTTTGTTGTTGGGATATTTCCTTTTTCTTTCTCAATGGAATAGAATTTACCGGATAATTTTGTCTTAGTCCGTGAAATTAAAAAAAAAAAAAAAAAAAAAAAAAATGAATATCTTCATTGAAGCCATCCACGTATAAATTTGACAGATTCATTTTTGCCTCCAAATAAATAAATGTATTGTGTTCATTTGTTCTATGATCGCAAATAAAATTAGAATTCTAAAAAAGGCAGCATCTTCATTCCTCAGAAAATCCAGTGTTGGACTTCAAACAGGTTCCTCATAATTTTTTTTCTCACGAAATTCTTGACAGCATTTTGTATAAAATGAATTCTGTTAAAGTTAAAATTATTGTATATATAGATTAAAAAGGAAAAAAAAAACGTCTTTGATAAGTTCGAGATGTCTTGACTAATATCCACTGTTTTTAACCCCAACAATTAAAGAAACGTAATCCTTGGAGATTTAAAAAAAAAAAAAATTATTATTCCATCCAGAAAGAAAGTATTTTAGGAATATTTTCCAAGTTTGAAGGACTTTAAAAATAAACCCTTTTGGCAGGATTTTTTTAAAAAACAATTTATTCACTATTATTCAATGTCCTTTTTATCCAATGCCCATCAAACGTTGAGAATGGAGTTCAATAAATTGAAAAATATTTTATGTAAAAGTCTTTAAGAAGAAAATCTTTTTTCTTTAAAATTTGTCCCTTATTTTCTTTTAATCCATCGAATAAAGATCGAAATGCTGAAAAATAAATGTGCGTTTAACAAAAGTTCAAAACTTAAAACACCTTTACTTTCTACCATACAGAATCATCTAATTTGGATTGACGACACACACACACAAAATGAAAATTAGACGAAATTAAAAAAAATCTTTACCTTAGGTTGGGCTTTCCTTGGAAAAGCAACCTTTGGATCAACCTAGAAAAAAAAAAAAAAAAAAAAAAAAAGGTCTAGAGTATATATAAAAATATCTATAGTATATATAAAAAAATAACGAGGCACGAGAACAAAGTGGGGAAAGAAAGAAAAAAAAAGAAAAGAAAAACGCAAATATTCTTTATTAGTGCATTAAAAAAAAAAAAAAAAAAAAAAAAAAAAAAAAAAAAAGCAAAAAAGAAACTAAATGAATGTTTACTGTCATCATAATTATCGCATTACTATTAGTTTTATGTAATTTTAACTCGTCTGATTATAGTATTTCTTTTTTTAGATATATTTTACACATACACGGTCGATAGACGCATACACAAAGACACCTATATGCACTATTATATATAAAGTTCAAAACCCGGACGCGGCTGATTACATTTTCACATATTACTAATACCTTCGAAAAAGATACGAATCCACATATTCTCCTTCCAGTTATGGGTAAATAGAGGGCAGTATTGGTTCTTCAGTCTTGGTAAGGCAACCAGTCTAAGAGAAGGAAAACTGAATTGAAACGCTTTAAACTGCTTAAAAATTGACCTTGTGTCAAATGCGCGTGCGCACACACACATATATATAACACTAACACTCATATATAACACTCACACGAGAGTATATATCTTGATGCATTTACCAACAGGATGTGATACAAGGTCAATTTTGGGCGGAGTTAACCAAGTTTGAATACAGTTTTCCTTCTCCTAGACTCGTTGCCATACCAAGATTTAATGGCCAGTCCACCCTACTATTAACTCATAGCGAAAGGGAGGATAGTTGGATTCATGCCATTTCCTTGGGTATTAGCTCAATGTGAAATGCTAACTGCAAAGTTCAGAATTTGAACAGCGTTCGTCAGGTCCATATATAACAACACGGGCACCGGCACACATAAAAATAGACAGAAATATATATATATATATATATATATATATATATAAGGCGATAAACTATCGAGTTAAACAGATTGCCTCGTTTTATTTTTAAATTAATTTCAAAGTTTAAGATTACTAGCATTATTTTTATTGTTAGAAGAAGTTATAAATCATCACGCCTCCCACCTCTTCCATTAGGTGGTTGTATTACGACAAGTTTAATTTGGGCCATTTCCTCCCCCCGGAAAATGGTTAAAAACAAAACAACCCTAAAAAGCATAGGATGTGAAGAAAACCCGGAATGAGAATTCAAACCTTTTGGACAATAAAAAAACTTCTAGTCTGAATTAATCCCACTTTCCACATGGTGGTGGGTGGCACGCACAGATTGGGATTTAAGCCTGGCCATAACGCCCCCGCCCCGTAGCCTTCCAGTATTACCCTTCAGGTGTGCCTCAAGCGCTGAGCAATAACCTCAGTCAACATTTTTTAGACAAGGTAGCAGCCCCACGTACCAGCTAATATTTTAAAATCAGTTTTGGAAGATACGATACAAGGATCATTTGATTGATTAAGGCCTGTGACCTAATGGTTACTAATTTAGGAAACATGATGACCCAAGTTCTAATCTCGGACGAGGCTGTTTATCTTTCACGTAAATGCATTCAGGAAGCCATCTATTCTTTCCCCTCCTATTTGTTACTAAATATTAGAGGAGACAAGACTCTTTATCCTTGCTGTGGCAACCAATCTAAGAGAAGGAAGAACCACTTGTACTCGGTTTAAGTCACCATCTACTGTGGAAGATGGTTGGATAAATTAATTTAAGAACCATTTGTCCCACAAATAGATCTTAAAGACCCGCGCATCAGTTAAAAAAATTCAAGTTCAGGAGGAATTGAAAAGAAAGTATCAACATTTTCTGACTGGAAAATATTTTAAATTTACAATTCTTCAAAAAGTTTATCAATCTGTAAAGATTTTATTTCTCAGTAAATTTAACAGATTAAATAATGAACAGACAGACACACAGACAACATTTGAACTTTGACCTGATGATAGAATCTCATTTTCATTATTAACAGTTTTTGTCCAATCTAAATGGGATCGATCATTTTACGTAATTATTATTTTAAAAAAGACAAAAATTAAATAAATGAAAGACTCGATAAAAAAAAAAAAAAAAAAAAAAAAAAAAAAAAAAAGAAAAAGCATCAACCGAAAACGAAAGAGAAAATAGATTTTGAAATACAATCTCGGTCTTAATAGTTGCCACTTTTGAATATCATTTTTGTTCACTAAATGTAACCGATATGGTAGAGGAAATTATATAAATAATGTGTGTGTGTTATTTGCTATGCTTAGGTTAGATGTGGCACAAGGTCACAAGTATTGGGCGCTCAGGGAGAATCGAACTCACTAACAATGTGCAGCTAATCCAGCTTGTTATCCATTACAATTTAGGCGTAAAATCTGTACAAGGGATGGT
>CAUZXS010001036.1:2500-7500 GCA_963585895.1 Sepioteuthis lessoniana | reverse complement strand
AAAATAATATTTGAATCCCTATTGGATCGGAGCTAATGTTAACGTAAACAGTTTTAAATGCTGGGTTGATGAAGTTCGTTATCAAGACTAAAAAAAGGGAAACGAAACAAAATGAGTTCGCCTATTTTTTAAATGTCATAGCTAATTTTTTTGAGCCCAGCTGAAAGCTAAGATTTAATCTTCAAAATGGCTACCCTTTTGGAAGATTGGTTCAACATGATCTTCCTCCTACAGTCATTTAGCTTTGGTCCTAAGTTTCTTTTGAAAGCCCCGTCTCCGCTGCTACTGTTTAGTAATCGACATAGTATTCGATTCTTTTTTTAGGGAAAATCCTTTCCTCTTTTGCAAATGATTTGTTCTATATATATATAAAAACTAAGAAAGAGCTTTTAGATAGTTGCGCTTTTTTTTAGCAATGTTAGAAGTAGCTTTTTTGAACCCAGGCAAAAAGATTTTCGAATACTGTTTTCAAAGCAAGTAATCCTCATTTATTTGAAAGGATCAGCCGGATTATCATTAATTTGGCCTTGTACCAGACAAAGCTAATTAAATATTCTTATAGAGTTAAATCTTTTTTTTTTCTTTATTTATGTCCCTCCTTAGTTTATCAGCCAAAATAAAACATTAGCCAAGGTACCCCCGGGCATTACTAGATTTTGGACCCTGGGTGTAAGCCTGGAACCCGAGGAACGCCTCTATCCAAAAATTGAGATTTGGTCTCTACTTGACTGGGGGGAAACTGCAGGAGCGTTTAAATAGTCCTCACTGCCCAAACTACAACTCCAGTTACTCAATGTAACTAAATTGTAACCCTTTCGATCCTTCTTGAATATACACGTCCTCAGAAAATACTTGTAAATAGGGTGGACTGAGCAGTCGGTAAATATCAAGAAGCCCAAGTCGCAAAATTTTCATTTTTGAAATGATCTCAAATGCATCATCAATGTGTAATAACATACGTTCTAACACTAAAGTCTTTCAAAACTATATGTTAATTGTACTCCGTAGCAGTGGAAATAAATACCCTAATATATTTATCTAAATTGTTGGATTCACGGAACTTAAAAAAAAAAATCTAAGTTCGATTAAGATTATTTGTATAAGATGGGCAGTAAGGTTGGCGAGTTTGAGACAGCCACCCCCTTTTTAAAACCTTACGGTTAAGTTATCTACAGTTACTAATACCAATGAACACCCACAAATAACTTGTTACCTAATGCAGCCGGCTCATTTTTGTCAAGTAAAAAATGTTTTGATCTAGATCAATGAATTTTAACGCTATGTTGACTAAGGTTATTTAACGCCTAGGTTAGGGGATCGTGTTTATTGTCGATTGATATTTACATTTTTTTATATAATTGTTTTTTAATATATTTTTTCTCCATATGGTTCTATCGTATACAAGTGATTTTTAAATAGATCTATTTGACCCATGGATGGGACCCTAATAGGTACAACCACTCCGGATCAGAGTGGACCAGGAATAATGGCAATAAAGGAGTGACACCATGATCTCTAGAATTTGAGCCTATCAGATGTAATGGTGATGTAACCTGGACACCGCATTTAAAAAAAAAAATTTTTTTTTTTTTTGAGCGGATGAGTCTTACTCTTTTGCAGAGGATAAAGTCAATGTATTCAAAGACCTACCGACAGGGTGAATATGAATCTAGAAATATTATTGAAGCTGTTAGAGTCAACATAAAAAAATATCAATTCAACTTTAGCATCAATGGTCGTAGTAATATGGGTGATCAGACAGATTTAGATTAAAATCGAGGGAAAAAGTATATTGTTTAAGTAGGAAACTGCCATGATTTGTAAGGGAAAAGAGAAAAAACTAATTTATTTAGTTAGACGTAAACATCGTATTTACCGGTAAATATTTCAACTTTCCGTCGAAAAAAAATTGTACGGATATTAGAAAAATCTCCGATAACCGATCACTAGCCGCTCTTCGCACACATTTTCTGAACTTGTGCCAATAAAATTTGTTTTTTCTCTGATCGGCCAAAAATAAGCACGATGCTTAAGTCATTTCTTTTTTATCTACTTACGTCCGTTAAGTATGCACAATCATTTCTGACTGTTGGCGAACGTTCAACGATTCAATGAATTCACACACACACACTTATTTATTATATAAGTCACTACTGTCCAAGTCAAGATAATAGGGTAACGCCCTTTAGATTAATCTCAGCAAAGTATTGTCAAACCACTTGACAGTTGAATAATGGTTACACGATGTAAATATGTACAGGGACATTTTAGAAGCAAAGTTCCCAACTTCAGAGCCGGTCTTTCACCTGCTCAGGTCCTAAGCTAAATGAAATTTGAGGCCCTATTCTAAAAAAATATACTTTTTATATTAATGTCGATGATGAAGGCGCTCATGGAGTAACATAGGGAGCAAACTCTTGTTCGAATCCTGCACGCTGCTGTTTGCACTTGAAATAACACTAATAGTCATAGGAAAGGTGTGAATTCAACTATTCTCCTTCCAGCTATAGTCAGACCGGGCTCTTTTTTAACCACTGGTATAGCAACCGGTCAAGGAGAAGGAAAATTGAATTCAAAGCCTAGAGCCGGATGTGCTCAGCCCGGCTATTTGTGTCCAAGACACGCGACATGTATAGCACTTCAACGACCAAACCAAGTTACAGGGTAGGTATATATAACACCGTTTTAGTTATCAACCTTCGTGGGTTATTTAATGTCTAAGTCATCCTTGTGGAAAAGCAGTAGTGGTACTATTTAATCCATATGTAGGAGGCATAAGGGCTTCATACCTTTCCAAAGCGTATTAGTTTGAAAGTAGACGTAATAGCGCGACTGGAGTTCGAACCCGCTTACTACGATGTCGCAGTAACATGCTTTAGCCATTACGCCACGAGGTGAGAGAGATTTTGATAAATTAGTGTTAAAGAATAAAAATTAATATGAAGAACCCCCCCTGGAGGGTGTGGGAGGGGAAGAGTAAAATTCACTTGGACCAGCCAAGTCTTCATACAAAGAATTATTAACCTCATTTTGGAGGATAAGTATCGTGTAGGTGAGGTTCGTTGTCAAAAAAAAGAAATACCTTTTTTGAAAAAT
This sequence comes from Sepioteuthis lessoniana, assembly GCA_963585895.1. NCBI lineage: Eukaryota > Metazoa > Mollusca > Cephalopoda > Myopsida > Loliginidae > Sepioteuthis > Sepioteuthis lessoniana. The sequence continues at coordinate 4,404 of CAUZXS010001036.1, read as the reverse complement.
CAAAGCGACACCTCATATAGTGACGAACGAGATTTAAAAATAACACGAAACAGAAAAAATTCCCACTGAAGTTAAGCAGTGACGAGCCTCTTCATTTTTAGAGGGGGGTGACTTTATACGAACAGCAGGTACTGTAAATAGCCCAAGGCCTGTGTCAGACAAAACAAAGCTTAGTAACAAGTATAAAAAGGATAGGATATGTAGGGCAAGGTTAACTGGAACTGTCTTGGTTAGAATTACAAACATTATTCATTGTTACTGATCAGGTGTTGTCGAATTTTGTTTTTGGGTCATTTTTAACAGGGCTAGTGACACGAAACAGATATAAACTACAATTAAGTCTCTTATCTATAAGTTGAAACCTCAGTGTGTGTTTTTTTTTTCAATTATTTGAAGCGTAACGGTCATCGCCGTAAGAAATGGAATCTAGTTCATATCCTGAACGAGGTGGTGTTTCACTATACGTTAATGCCTTTTACTCCAATTATAGATAAATAGGATAGACTGGGTTCTTTAACCTTAGTTAGGCAATCAGTCTAGCGGAAGCAAAACCGAATCGAAACAGCAGCACTACGCTTAAAAAAACAAACAAACAAACCAAAAAAAAAACAAAAAACAAAACAAACCCTGTGTCGCATTTATAGCTATGGAATTTATGGAATTTTTTTTTTCAAGCTAAGGGATGCTCCTAGTCCTTGCAATTCTATTCAGACGTTGACCGTACAACCTTACGTATAAAGTAGGTCGATGACAATTTTATGGGAGGGGGAAGCTCTAAATTTCGACCTGCTCACACTTACATTTAAATTTATTCACACCCAATGTTGTTTGAAGAGGTTAGGGGAAAAAAGTGTGTAGCGGGGTTGAATTATGACGTCATAGTTTAAGGTTGTCTGACTGAAGAGCATTACATTTTGATCTCTCCATAACTATTGTCTTTTAGTCAGGGAAGTACAGATTTATTCAAAATCTAGTCCCAGAGAGCCGTCACCCAGCAGATGCACCTAACCCTTAGATTTAAAAAAAAAAAAAAAAGAAAAAGGGGGTAGGGTCAGTTCCTGATGTTCGAGGCACCTCCTAAACAAGAATACCAACAGAAGTAGACACTTATTTCGTTACTACTCACCTGTACACAAAAGGGAGGGTGTCACGTTAAAGAACGACCTTGTGTTGAATCTGTCAGCGAGTGGCGGTAGATAAAATACTTTCATATAATCCCACACCTACTCCCGGATAAGTCCAAGATAATCCCAAAGTGGAAGTTCTTATGAGGACGAAACGAATATTAATGTCATACAAGAATTTTTTTAGAGGGGAATGGGGTGATGGAAAGTCAGACGATTTAACTACATTAATTTAAAAGTCTAAGTGGGTTATGGGAAAAAAAAAAAAAAAAAAAAAAAAAAAAAAAAAAAAATGAAAACACGAACAGGGTTCAATTCACAGTTAAGGTAGTATTTATGTTCTTTGTATACTAATGCCCTTGGGAAGAACAGATTTACCTCCCTTCCCAGAGGGTCAAAGCAAGCGATATACGCTCTGTTGCTGGAGCGTTCTTACTTGGAGAGATGATGATTACCGCCAAGTATTCTCATAGTCCAGAGAAATTCCACGATCCAGAATAGTAATCCTCTTACGATACACAAGATCGAGGAAGGTAGATTTTATTTGTAGTTTTTACAGTGAAAAGATATACATGTTGACAATTATTGGCTGTAAACAAGAAATCGAATGTTGAGAAAATAATGGCCGAACTTATAATTTTCGAAAGACATAATATATATTATTTCTAATGTAATATACTAAATATGGGCATCTCACGTGGTATGATGTTAGCAAGCTAGATTTGCAGACCTTGGTTAATGAGTTTGATTCTCACTGAGTGCTCCATACTTCTAGTCTTG
>CAUZXS010001035.1:12500-53062 GCA_963585895.1 Sepioteuthis lessoniana | reverse complement strand
TGTGTATGTTCATATGGATGTGTGTTAATATATTTTTTTATTCACAAACCTTTATACAGAATTATACCGACATATGTGCATGTATGTGTATGCAAATTTGGTGTCGATATATCTGAATGTACATGAACGTATTGGTCTGTACGAGAATACATGTGTCTGTTTATTTGGGTCTGTGAATACTTGCAGGTGTGTATATGTTCTTGTGCATATGAGAATACGTTTGTGTTTGTGTGTGTACATTTTTGTGTGTCCGTGAGCAGTGGATGTATATCTATGCTTGACTATGTGCATTTAACTGTGTATGGTTTGGTTACCGTGTTTAATGGTATATCAACCTTCGTGGATTATTTATTTCCAAAGCCATTTTTGGAGAAGGCTTTAGTGGTACGATTTAAACCAGAGGTAGGTGAGGGATGAGAAGGTTCATGCCTTTCCCAAGGGAATTAACTGTAATAGTATGACTAGAGATCAAACTCGTTTTTACGATTCCGCAGTCCAGATCGTTAGCCACAACAGCAAGTGAATTTCTTGTGTGTGAGAGTATTGGTTCATGCGTATAGTGTTAAACTTTTTAAAAATTTTCCTATACTTTATTTTTATTTAATATTTTTAATATGCGATTTTCTCTCAGCTTGATTTCAGCCTTGGGTTATTCTTACAAGGATCCTGCGTTTCAGCCCTTTTTATTCATGCTGTTCTTGGCTTTTGTTAAAGATCAAAGTGTACTATCTGTTCTCACAGTCTTTCTTTAACAGTTTCTTTACTATGTCACTCGTTCCTCTATTGTTTTCTTCTCACTTCTTTTTTCCTCCCATATTTTTCTCCCCTTTCTTCTTTATAAAACCGGGACATTGGCCCAGCGGTTAGAGTGTTCGCCAATGGCCCGGGAGACCTGGGTTCAATCCCAGGTCGAGTCATACCAAAGACTTTAAAAATGGAACTTGATACCACCTTGCTTAACACTCAGCATTATAAGGTACGGTTCAAGGGTAAAGTGGAGCAATCCTGGGAATGGAGTAGCGCCCTCCCCTACACCTTGGTGTAGTAGCTATCGAAAAGGGAGCCTTCGGGTCACCCTCGACTATGGTCGCTAACTTTCTTCTTTATCGGTTTTTTATCTATTCTTTCCTTTTCTTTTTTTTCTAACTTTTCTTTCTTCTTTTTGTTCTTTTTTTTTTTTTTTACCCTTTCTCTTCTTTCTTCCTTTCTCTTTCTATTCTTTGTTTTCTCATTTCTCTTTCCTTCCTATTTCTCTCTCTCCAGATTTCTTTCATTCCTCTTTCAAACGTTTTATCTTTCTTCCTTCATTTCTCCTCTTTATCTTCTTCTCATTTTCCTTGCTTTCTTTCTTTCTTTCTTTCCTCTTTCCTTCTCGCTATCTTCTCTCTTTATCTTTTTTCCTTTCCTTTTTTATCTTCTCCCTTTTCTTTCTCTTCTTTCCGCTTTCCTTTTCTTTATCATCTCAATTTTCTTTCTTCCACTTTTTTTTTTTGCCTCTCATTTCTCTGTCTCCATCTTCTTCCTTCTCTCTTCACTTTCTTCTTCTTCTTCTTCTTCTTCTTCTTCTTCTTCTTCTTCTTCTTCTTCTTTCCTTTGCAATTCTCTTTATTATCTTCAACTTTCCCCTCTCTATATTTTTTCATTTTACTTTCTCACACCTATGCTTTCTTCTTTCTCTCTCTCTCTCTCTCTCTCTCTCTCTCTCTCTCTCTCTCTCTCTCTCTCGCTTTATTTTATTCTCCAATGCTTCATACGACATTCTTTTATTGTTTTTTAGAGAAGCAACTTATTTTTACAGGCTACCAATGTAAAAATGATCCTGATACCTAATAATCAAATGAAAGGATCCTCTTTATTGATTCGGTAGTTGGAGTAAAACAAAAAAAAAAGTTAAACAGTTAAAACATCAGTTATCTGCCCTTTACCATCAATACCTGCCAAAAAATATAAATTAAAAAATAAGGTAACTATAATCTTTGCCAATAACATCAATTTCATTATTTGATCTGATTATAGTAAAATAACGTACGCCTCATAAGTATTTGAACAAACAGACGATTTTACTTCTAATATATTGGTTTTGGAAATTAAAAACGAGAGCGTTATGCAAGAAAAACAAATTTATTGTCAACAATTTAATAAGACTTTTATTTGGTCATGTTTGGTAAGGTTTCTTTGTTTAATGGCATATCAACCTTCGCGGGTTATTTAATGCCAAAGCTATCCTTGTAGAAGGACGGTAGTGGAATTTTAACCTGTAACTGGAGGAATGAGGACGTTTATGCCTTTCTTAAAAGTATTTATCTGAAAGTGAATGTAATGGCGCGACTGGAGTTCGAACTTGTTAACAACGATGTCACAGTCCCGCACCTTAGCCATTACACTACCCGAACTCCCCGCTTATGTTTTGCACTTCTTCTTACTAAATCTCTGAAGAATCTACAAGGTGCGAAAGCAAAATATGGAATTGGGAGGATTGGGTTCATGCCTTTACAACAAGGTGCGGAAACAAAATAGGGAATGATTTTTTTTTTAATTTTTTTTAGTCTTATCAGTCCAATATTTTTAAAAAACGCAATAAATCTAAATTTTCATGATTGGCTCTATTATTCCATCACTTTTTTTTAATTAAAATTCAGCCCAATCTGAGTGAGCAAGAAAAGAAACAACAAAGAATCTATGATTTGCTTAACCCCGAGACAAAGCCAAAAACAATTCCCAAAATAATTGGAGTTACTTTATAGCCTCCATCAAGCCCAAACCTTAACCCCACCCCACCCCGATTATGCTGTATGGGGCATTTTAGAAAAACAAAACAAATGCAACTTCCCATCCAAATATTGGTTCACTTAAGACTGCTATCGAGGAGGAATAGAATAAAATGACTCAAGAATATTTTGAAGGCACGCAAATAGTTTCGAAGGCGGGTTGATACAATAACTGAAAAAAAATGGTGGCCATATTGAATAAATCTACTGTTTAGTGTCTATCGTTTGACTTTTTTGTGGTTTATTTTGAAAAATTAAAATTAATCTTGTTTCATAATAGAGTCGTTTATCATTATACTAGAATATTCCTAATTTTGCTTTCGCACCCTGTATTTTCAAGAAAATCAAGCTGTCAAAGTAAATGTCTTTGTTTCCTTCTAAAATCTTGTTTTTAATTGATCAAGGTGGTTGAAAAGACAAGCTGATATTGCTCTTAAGATAAACTGCCCAAAGGTTAAGTTCGTTTACAGACCCCACCGTCAAACCAGAATTTTTAATGGACCCTACAATCTTAAGCAATAAAAAGCGTATTCTCTGTTCGTTTAAATGCTTTTGACGAATACTTTATAAGTATTTCACTGTGGTAATAACTATTTGAACAAATTTCTTTTACATAGAATGCACATTGAATAATGAAAAAATCCATTGTTATGGTAATTTATGCGGCTGGCCTTCGGGTCGGCTGTAAGGCATCCGAGCTGGATAGTTGTGTTTACTTACTATGACATCTTGGCCTCAGGGGGACCGTCTCTCCAAGTCTTTGCCTGCTTGCAAGACTAAGTTTATAGGTGCTTGAGGTGCCTCAAAAGGGAATTCCGACGGGGTCACGAGTTTTTGCACCAGCTGCGAATGAGTCTCGATTCGTGCGCAGTCCCCACCATAAAACGGACGTGCCATATTTTCATGTCTGATAAATCGCTGTAACTTATTTTATCATCCATCTTTCTTTTCTTCCTTTTTCCTTCTCACTTTTCTTTCTACATCTTTCTTTTTTTTTTTATTCCTCTTTTCTTCTCTTCTCATGCTTTTTCATTTTTCTTTCCTTCTTTTTTTCTCACTTTTATTTCTTCATCTTCTTTATTTCCTTCCTCTTTCCTTTTCTTTATCCTCTAATTTCTCTTTCCCCATTCTCCTTTCTTTCCGTTCTCTTTCCTTCGCGTTTTCTTCTCACTTTATTTCATCTTCCTTTCTTTCTATTTTTTCACAAATATTTCTTTTTCTCCATCCCTTTTCTTTCTTTTCTTTTTCACTATTTTCTTCTCTTCTTTTTCTATTTTCGGCCTCTCATTCTTTTTTTTTTCCTGCCTTTCCTCGTCTCTTTGTCTACTCCCTTCAATTTCTTTCCTCTTTATTTTTCATTTCTTTCTTTCCTTCTCTATATCAATTCATTTCTCTTTGTCTCACCTTCTCTGCTTTCTTCTCTTTAAATATATTACCAACTCTAATTAGCCCCCCTCTCGCTCTCTCTCTCTCTCTATATATATATATATATATATATATATATGTTCATTTCTCTTTGTCTCACCTTCTCTGCTTTCTTCTCTTTAAATATATTAACAACTCTAATTCCCTCTCTCTCTATATATATATATATATATATATATATATTCATTTCTCTCTGTCTTACCTTCTCTGCTTTCTTCTCTTTAAATATATAACCAACTCTAATTCCTTCTCTCTCTCTCTCTCTCTCTCTCTCTCTCTCTCTCTCTCTCGCTGCTGATGGGTAAGTTAGAGCTCATTTGTTTGCACACTGTTATATGGTTTCCGGTATAGCAAATCATCAAATGTTCTATTTGACCAATAGATAGGACCCGAACGTGTACAACTGACCCGAGTTAGTGAACCTGGTGGTAATTTTAATGAATGGGTGCTCCACATTTCCAAAAGCTCCAGAACAGGAGCCTCACCAGCAGATACATTTTATTGTCATAATCAGGACACTCGTTGATGGGGAGGTCTTATTTCTCTACATAGATGTAGTCGACGTATTCTACAGCCCCAGACGACATAGTAAGTTGGCGACCGTAGTCGAGGGCGAGCAGAAGGCTCCCTTTTCGATAGCTACAACACCGAGGTGTAGGATAGGGTGCTACTCCTTTCCCTGGCTTGCTCCACTTTACCCTCGATACGTACCTTATATTGCTGAGAGTTAAGTAAGGAGGCATCAAGTCTTTGGTATGACGCGACCTGGGATTGAACCCAGGTCTCCCAGACTATTAGCGAACACTCTACCCAATGAGTCGGTCGGTACCAATATTTAAATAAAAGTATCAAAATAGTCAGAAAAAGAAACATTATATGAAATAAAATTCCCATGCCAACAAGTTTATAATTTGAGAAAGAGATTGTCAACTTTTTTTTATTAGAGTCTAATTTTATTTATGAAGTAATGCTGACTAATGTAAATGTCTGTCGGTATTTCTCTCCTTCCTTCGTTGAAAAATCTAGTAACTGTTTTTGTTGACACGATATTTACAAATTGTGTGTATAATTCACTGTTTATTGTACACCTTTTGGCAGTTAGAATTAGTTCTTATGGCTGGATAAACATTACTTTTATGACTGAAGTTCTAAGTGACCAGTCACCCAATATTTTTGACATCAGTATATTAGGTTTTTTTTCCAATTTCACACTGGAGGCATATACAACGAGCTGATATACCTATTTCCACTTCTTGGTAAGAAGGTTGCTTTGGTTTCTTCATTTAATGGTATATCAACCTTCGGGAGTTATTTAAAGCCTAAGTCATCCTTGTAGAAGGACAATAATCATCATCATCATCTTCATGTCGTGCCTCTATCGTCCACCGCTTGCGGCAGGTTTTCTAGACAACATTCTGTGTCCGCACAGAGACGCTCAACGCTTGCTTGTCCATGTGAAGGGGTCCAGAGGAGAACGTCGCTTATGATTTTGTCCTTACTTCTCCAGCAGTGCCAAGCATGTCTTGTTCGTCTTATTTTGTTGGTTTTATGTATATGTATAAAGAAGATTTGGCATTAAATAATTTATAATGGTTGATATACCATAAAACCCAATCAAACCAAATCATATATATTTAATATATATGTATAAAGAGGATTTGGCATTAAATAACCTACAATGGTTGATATGCCATAAAATCCAACCAAACCAAATCATATATATCTAATATATATGTATAAAGAGGATTTGGCATTAAATAACCTACAATGGTTGATATGCCATAAGATCCAACCAAACTAAACCAACCGAGTCAACCAAAGACTACAATTCGGTGGGAGGTGATCTTAGGTGAAAGCGAATGGGACCTGGTATGATCCTATTTACCAACCCCTCCGCTCGGGCAGGATATGACACAAGGTCAATTTTTAAGCGGAGTTTAACAGGTTTGAATTCAGAGTTTTCCTTCTCCTAGACAAGTTGCCTAACCAAGGCTGAAGAACCTAGTCTGTCCTACTATTTACCCATAGCTGGAGGGATAATAATTGGATTCATACCTTTCCCAAGGGTATTAGTGCTATGTGAAATGCAATCAGTCTCGTCCAGGATTTGAACACGTGTCGCCGTGTTCATTTCCTACGACGATAACAATTACACCACGGGCACCTCCAAATGGTATGATGCTTTATATTGTCAAATTAAAAGCAAGCAAAAATTATTTAACAAATGTTATATTAGTTTCTCAAAACCATCTTTTCACTATGAAGGCCGCCTGGAATTATGTTGTCAATAACATTTTTCAAACATAATTGTTCGTTTGATAATTCAAAGCCAACTGAAGAACAAACAGGAAGGATTCTGAAATACTCGAATAATTTTAGCGTTGTATTTTCTTCATGTGCAATGAAATAAAGTCTAATTATTCGAGAAAGTCAAAATATGATAAAAAAAAAAAAAAGTGGTGAAATAACTTTCGAATTTCAGCTCAAGTATTGTTTCTCTGGTTCGGATTCGTTATTTTATGCCACATCAAAGTTTATGGGTTATTTAATGCCAAAACCATCCTTTTAAAATAGGAGTGGTACAATTTAATCAATAGCTGGGGAGATAAAAGGCTTCATGCCTATCCCACGGATATTTATCCGAAAGTGTAAGGGCTGGTCAGGAGTTCGAACAGGCGGCTGGGGCTGCAGATTACGCCGACTGCACCTCTTCAGAGGGGTAGGACACCCCCACAACGAGTGTCCTGTAGCCCAGTCGGCTAGAACTGCAGAATACACCGACTGGACCTCTTCAGAGGGGTATAAGACACCCCCACAATGAGTGTCCTGTAGCCCAATCGCCTGAGGCTGCAGAATACACCGACTGCACTTCTTCAGAGGGGTAAGAAAATCCTAATAACTGTCCTGTGGCCCAGTCGGTTGGGGCTGTAGAATACACCGATTGCATCTCTACAGTGGGGTACCATACCTACCAATAAGCACCCTGGATATGATACTAAACAATCTGATGGTGAGGCTCCAGTAATGCTGGAGCTTTGGGAAATGCGAAGTACCCCTTTATTGCCACCGCTCTCAGGTCCACTCTGGCCCGGAGTGGTAGCACCTGATGGGGTCCTATCTGTGGGTCAAATAAAACTAAACTGTGAACTTATGTTTAACTGAATTGTTTAAATTTAACTGTTTTTGACATTGAATCTGTGTACTTATGCTAAGCATAAATTTTTGAAAAAGAACTGTTTTTACATTTAACTGTGTGCAAACAAAAGTCTGTCCTCATGCTGAACTGAATTGTTTGAAATGGAACTGTTTGAATAAACTGAATTTCTTGGAATAGAATTGTTTTGACATTTAACTGTGAAAACAAAAACTGTACTTATACTGAACTGAATTATTTGGAATAGGACTGTTCATATGTATGGTTAGAGTGTTCGCCAATGGCCCAGGAAACCCCGGTTCAATCTCAGGTCGAGTCATGCCAAAGAATCAAAAAATGGTACTTGATGCCTCCTTGCTTAACACTCATCAATATAAGTTACTATCAAGGGTAAAGTAGAGCAATCCAGGGAAAGGAGTAACACCCTCACCTATACCTCGTGTAGTAGCTATCGAAAAGGGAGCCTTCGGGTCACGCTCGACCAAGGTCACCAACTTTACTTTACTTTACTTCATGTATAAAAATGGATTTGGCTTTGAATAACCTACAATGGTTGATATGCCATAAAACCCAACTAAAACAAATCTTATATATTTGATATATATGTATAAAGAGGATATGGGATTAAATAACCTACAATGGTTGATATGTCATAAAACTAAACAAAACCAAATCATATATATTTAATATATATGTATAAAGAGGATTTGGCATTAAATAACCTACAATGGTTGATATGCCATAAAACTAAACAAAACCAAATCATATATATTTAATATATATGTATAAAGAGGATTTGGCATTAAATAACCTACAATGGTTGATATGCCATAAAACCAAACAAAACCAAATCATATATATTTAATATATATGTATAAAGAGGATATGGCATTAAATAACCTACAATGGTTGATATGCCATAAAACCAAACAAAACCAAATCATATATATTTAATATATATGTATTAAGAGGATTTGGTATTAAATAACCTACAATGGTTGATATGCCATAAAACCCAACTAAAACAAATCATATATATTTAATATATATGTATAAAGAGGAAATGGCATTAAATAACCTTCAATGGTTTATGTGCCGTAAAACCAAACAAAATCAAACGTACTTCAATATTGCATCCAGCATTTTAGCAACTACACCATGGGGACTCCCTTGTTCATATTAGTCCAATTATTCATTTTTCCATCAAGTATTTTTTTGCTTCACCGATGAATACTTTAAAAATAGAAATCACTGTCACATTGATTTATACATGTGGAAGAATTAGATAAAAACTTGGGGATTCTCGGTTTGTCTTGAAAAGATCTTAACTGCCCATACTTCACGACTCTTAGAGGTTTGTGGGTTTTCGTCATCGATATCAGTTTTTGGTCTTTTGTGGAGTCTGTGTGAATTCAAATCTACTGAGGTTTCAAGGACCCTTTTGAATATTCTAGCGGATCTCAACGATGCTGTAGTCTGGATGCCTGTCCAGTCTTCCTTTGAACTCTTCCTCCAGTTTCCGTTCCAAAACTTTTAAGGGCCGTTCCATGTGCACTCCCCGTCACCGTCATGCTCTCTAACTTTTTTTATTTCTCTGGCAAGGTCCAAGTATTTGTCAATCATTTCGTTCTATGGTGCTCTAGAACAGCATAATTCACTTTTTTTTCTCGCTTGACACTCGGTCTGGTCTTCAGGCCGGGATTGAGTGGTCCGTTTGTATCTCACTCCCAGATAATTTTACACGTCTAATTCTCAAGAATAGATTCAAGTTTACTCATATACGATTTGTTAGTGCCGTCAAATTTTAATTTCTTGCACAATTCTCAGTGGATCACCTTTCCTACCCAGTCTTGCCTTGTCTTGAACTCATTTTGTTTTGATACGAGGTGAATTCAATAAGTTTCCAGTTTTCCTGTTTTATTCAACTTTACTTTAGATTTATCGATAAGTTTCTTTCCCTTTATTTGAAGTAGAGTGTAGTCGTTCATTTGATTATATACATATATATATATATATATATATATATATATATATATATATATATATATATATATATATACGTGGTGCATTCAATAAGCTTCCAGACTTTTTTGTACAGGCATTTAAAATTGTCGTAGACTCTTGAAACTTCTCTATGTTATTGCTATACATCTTATGAGATGACCGACCAATTTTTATGATTTCAGGTTCAAATGAATAGCTACAGTAGCAATTGGAATACAACCTACTAAAGCCTGATTGTCATAGCTGGTGAATTTCAAAAATGCAATCAGACACTTTCGAAGAACGATATGCAATAAAATTCTGTTTTAAACTTGAAAAACATGCCACAGAAACGTAATGAATGATTTTGACTGCTTTTCGACCATCTTGCATGAATCGAGCATGAGTTTTTGAGTGGCATAAGAGATTCAAGGAAGGCAGGGAGTCTGTGAGGGATGATGAGAGGTGTGGGAGGAGTAAGGAAGTCAATACCCCAGAGTTGATAGGCCAAAGAGTTAGGGTTAGGGTTACTATGTTGAGGTTTTAAGGGAGTTCAGCAAGAGATTCCGTCGGAAGAGTCAAGCACTCTTCAAATCGGGTCAGTGGCATTTCCACCAGGACAATGTACCAGTCCACAACTCCATCGTTGTCACAGACTATTTGACCGAGATAGGCATCAAGACAGTTCCTCACCCTCCCTACAGTCCAGACCTTGCTCCTTGTAACTTTTGGTTATTCCCTAAGCTCAGAGGCTGTCGTTATGAGACAATTGAGGAGATGAAAGAGGCTATGACGGAGGTCATTGACACGCTCACACAAGATGACTTCCATAGGGCCTTCCAGAAGTTGTTGGAACGGTACAACTAGTGCATTGCTGCTGGAGGAGATTACTTCGAAAGGGAGTAGAGTTTCATGTGTGTACTATCAATAAAAGTGCCCATACGAAAAAAGTCTGGAAACTTACCGTATACACCTCGTACAATTCGTACTTCGTCATGCTTCTGTTAAAATAGATCCAGTTTCTCTCTTGAAGTTTCCACTTCTGATCCATGTCCTGGTTTTCCCGTGTACAATCTCCCAATTTGTCGCTTGAAGCATCCGTACAGTTGTTTTTCTTCGCATTGTTGCCATTCTTGTTACTGACAGCTGTAATTAGTCTTTCATTAATCTTTTTGTCATCCTCAAATCCATGTATTAATACATCTATGTTGGGGAGTCTACCCCCTTTTCACGATACTCGTTGGGTGGGGGGGGATCTTACCCCTCAGCAAAGATGCAGTCGGTGTATTCTACATCCCGAGTCGACTGGACTCGAATAAATTCTTGTTTGTGCACCTATCATCTGTCTTTAAATTCAAATTTTAGTCGCAAATGAATATAGTCTCAAGCGGCGTCGTGAACAATTGCTGTTTTTGATGACGAAATTTAAATGAGAAAATAAGGGTTTGTTTATGTTTTATCAACCTTTGTTAGTTATTTAATACCAAATCCATTTTTATATAAATAAACAGTTTTATTTCAAACAATTCAGTTTAGCATAAGTACACAGTTTAACTGTGAAAAACATTTCTATTTCAAGCTATTTAGTTAAGTCAAACAGTTCGAATTCTAACAATTCAGTTTAGTATAAGTATCATCATCATCATTATATCATGCCGCAATCACGGATATTCCTGACCCTCTCTCGCCATTTTTCCCTATCGTTCATCGCCTCAGGCAGGTCTTCAGAGCTACATCCCGTATCCTCACATAGCTGCTGTATGTATGTTCGAGCTGGTCGTCCTGCTTTTGCTCGGCCATATGTGGGGGCCCATAGGAGTACATCACTTATGAGCTCATCTCTGCTTCTCCAGAAGTGTCCTGCGTGTCTGGTTCGTCTAACTTTGATAGTTTTCGTGATGGGAGGCAGGTGGCCGTATAGTTGGTGCTTTGTGGGGTGTTGCCGCCAGGACTTGTTCAATATTGCTCTCAACATTCTTGTGTAATTGCTGTCTAGCTTCTTCTCCAGCCGTTTTGTTAGCGTCCAAGTGGTGCATCCATACAGCAGTATCGACACGACCGCTGCCTGGAAGAAACTGCGTTTCATTTTATTGGTCAGGTTTGATTTCCATATGATCGATAGCTTATCGATAGCCGTCCATGCCTTCAATAGCCGCGTGTCGATGTCTTTTTCGGTTGATGAGACACTGCTTCCGAGGTAGGTGAATTTGTCTACCAGTTTCAGAGAGGTTCCCTCAATAGTTTTTGTTTACACATAGTTAAATGTCAAAGCAGTTCTATTTCAAACAATTCAGTTTAGCAGACAAAATCAGTTCCATTTCAAATAATTCAGTTTAGCATAAGTACGCGGTTTAAATGCCAAAACAGTCCTATTTCAAGTCATTCAGTTTAGCATAAATACGCAGTTAAAATATCAATACAGTTCTATTTCAAGTAATTCAGCTTAACATAAGTACACGGTTTAGTTCTATTTGACCCATATATAAGAATCTATCAGGTGCTACCACTCCGGGTCAGAGGGGACCTGGGAGTGATGGCATTGAAGGAGTACTCCCCATTCCCCAAAGCTCCAGCATTACTGGAACCTCATCATCAGATTGTTTAGTGTCATATTTAGGACACTCGTTGGTGGTGTCTTACCCTCAACAGAGAAGTAGTCGGAATATTCTACAGCCCCACCTCCAGCCGACTAAGCAAATAAAATATTTATTCAACTCTGTATCGTAGTCACAGGCGACTGCTGTGTTGGTGATAGCTCGTAGTCTGATGGAGAGGGGGAAATAAGAATGTATTGATTCCTCTCTTTTCATTTTCTTTGGCCGTGGAAGCGTGTGAAAATAGAATCTTTCACACCAGCTACCTCTGGTGGTCTTTTCCTCAAGTCCGAGTGACAGCGATTCTCTTCAGGTCTCCAGGACTCTTCACAGTATTCTAACCGATCTTAAAAAATAAATCACTTGACAAAATTTTGTCTGTATATTGATATTGCAAAAATAGTGTACCTGTTCTTTGTAAGGTTTTTTTTAAGGTTGATATGAGAAGTTTGTAAAACGGGGAGATGCCTAAGGAGGCATGACAAACAAATAAATAATTCTGTGGTCTATTTATTACAAGGGGCTTATAATCTCGATCCTCCCACGGATCTCCAATTCGTCCAGTCTTTTTCCAAGTCATTGGCAACTGTTCCCTGTGCCCCAAATACAATTGGTATCACCGTCTCCTTCACATTCCACGGTTTGTTTTGTTTTTTGGGGGAGGTGGAAGTGGTTTCAGACCTCTGGTCAGATACTTATTCATTTATTAATTGATTTATGTTTTATTCATTGTAAAACATCATATTGTCCACTTACTCGTTAGGTTTGATGCGCTACGATTTCTGGCTTTTCGCCAAGTTAAAATCGCTGTTAAACAGGTGGAGATTTCCAACCATGGACGAGATTAAAGAGAAAGCGACGAGACAGCTGATAGTGAGAGGGGAAATTACAGACTGTTTTATTTTTAGGAGACTAATGTGGACAACTTTGAAGGGGACTAAGGCGCTACTGCCCTAGATAGACTATTTTTCTAATTAATATTAAATGACTGGCTACTTTCCAGCAGTATCAGAATATTTTTTTAGTTTAACATAAATATATTTTTAAAGTTTTGATGACCATGTTTTTTCCGACTCTATATACAATGTCAAAGACATAATGAAATAGGAAAAAATAAGTGGCGGGGTGATAAGAAAATAAAAAAATATGAGTGGGGGGTAAATAAGAAAATTATCCTAGAACCCAAAAAAATATTAGCCGTTTTTCATCTTCCAAACAATTGACTTTTGTTGTCCAGAGTCTGCGTGGTGAGAAAAACATGACTATTTTATATATTTTTTGTTATTTTATTTACAGTTTTTTTTTTTTTTTTGTTTTTGTTTGTTGCTTCTTTATTTTTATTTATTTTATTTCATTTTTTTTTTTTTTTTTTACTTTTTATGATAGAGTCGATTTTTATTACAAGGGGCTTATAAATATTTTCTGTTCATTTCCGACAACAAAAAGTATTGACCACAAACGCCTACTATCAAAATATCCACACAACTGAGAGAGAGAGAGAGAGAGAGAGAGAGAGAGAGAGAGAGAGAGAGAGAGAGAGAGAGAGAGCTCTTACATTTTGTTAGATATGCGTATAACGGCGTTTGAAATGAGTATACATATGCCTAGATACGTGTAAGAGCCAACCTATCATTATATACTGACACAGACGCACACGCGCAAATATATATATATATATATATATATATATATATATATATATATATATATATATATCTGATTGTAGTGTGTACAAGAAGTGATATAATTTATTGTTGTCCAGGTCGGTCATCCGTGTAGATGTGCCCCTGTGAACAAGAAAGTTTGACACAGTGGAGAGAAAAAAAAAAACATTTAAAAAAAAAACAAAATAAAAACCCAGTCTGCCTATGAATCAAAATGTAATGAAAAATCACAAGGAAAAAATAAAATAATGTCTTTTTACCTACTAAAACCTTGCTTAACATCAAAGGCCAAAACCCCATTTTAGTTATGTCCAATTCATTGACACAATTACATATATAGACAGCATCACAAAAGGGGATACCATTCATTATAAACTGACCCTATATTCAGCCATATATTGGGTTGTCTATGGCCAAGCGGTTAGAGTGTTCGCCAATGGCCCGGGAGACCTGGGTTCAATCCCAGGTCGAGTCATACCAAAGACTCAAAAAATGGTACTTGATGCCTCCTTGCTTAACACTCAGCATTATAAGGTACGGATCAAGGGTAAAGTGGAGCAATCGAGGGAAGGAGTAGCGCCCTCCCCTACACCTTGGTGGAGTAGCTATCGAAAAGGGTGCCTTCGGGTCACCCTCGACTATGGCCGCCAACTTTACTTACTTTAATACACACACACACACACGCACACACACGCGCGCGCACTCATCGTCTAGTAATCAATGACCCCGTGTAATGAACGACCCCCAGACTTTTAACCACAAAAAGATGTTTTTATACCGGCCCATTGGCCAAGAGAATAGAGTTTTCGCCGATGGCTCGGGAGATCGAGGTTCAATCCCAAGTCGAGTCATACCAAAGACTCAAAATAAGGCACTTGATGCCGCCTTGCTTAACATTCAGCATTATCATATTTACCCCCGCCCCTCCGCTCGGGCAGGATATGACACAAGCTCAATTTTTTTAGCGGAGTTTAACAGGTTTGAATTCAGAGTTTTCCTTCTCCTTGACTAGTTGCCCCTCCAAGGCTGAAGAACCTAGTCTGTCCTACTATTTACCCATAGCTGGAGGGAGAATAATTGGATTCATACCTTTCCCAAGGGTATTAGTGCTATGTGAAATGCAATCAGTCTCGTCCAGGATTTGAACTCGTGTCGCCGTGTCCATTTCCTACGACGATAACCACTACACCACGGGCACCTCCTTCAGCATTATAAAATACGGAACAAGTGAAAGGAATAGCGCCCTCCTTCGGTGTAGTAGCTGATGAAAAAGGAGCCCTCGGATCACCCTTGACTACGGTCGCCAACTTTACTTACTTTCCGTATAATGAGCGACTGCTATTATTTAGTTGTGTTAGCCTCCAAAGATATTTCCTCAGAAGCAAATGAAATGAATACAAAGATTTATAAACCTGATCAAGACTTTAAAGAATACATCAAGTTTGGTTTGGTTGGGTTGGGTTGGGTTTTATGGCATATCAACTCTTGTAGGTTACTTAACGCCAAATCCATTTTTATGTAAATAATCTGTTCTATTTAAAACAGTTCAGTTTAGCATAAGTACACAGTTTAATTGTCAAAAACATTTCTATTTCAAACTATTCAAGCAGTTATATGTCACAACTCTGTTAAGTGTAAATACAATTTTAATGTCGAAAAACAGTTCTATTTGAAATAATTCAGTTAAGCATAAGCACGCTGTTTAAATGTAAGTACGGTTTAATTGTAAAAAACATTTCTATTTCGAGCTATTCAGTTTAGTCAAACAATTCAGTTTAGCATAAGTATGCTGTTAGTTGTATTTAACCCATAGATAGGGCCCTAATCAGGTGCTACAACTCCGGGACAGAGTTGACCTGGGAGCGATGGCAATGAAGGGGTACTCCGCATTCCCCAAAGCTCCAGCACTGCTGGAACCTCACCACCAGATTTTTTAGTGTCATATCAGGACATTCGTTAGTGGGGAGGGTCTTACCCCTCTGCAGAGAAGCAGTCGGTGTATTCTACAGCCCCAGCCAACTGGACAAGAATAGTTCAAGATTACAGATCGAGGGAAAGATTAGAAAAATGATAACTACCAAACCAAAAAGTTATTTTATTGAAAGTTTCAAAATAACTATTGGAATTTCAAATTATCATAGGTATTTTGTCAATATTTCTCCTCGAATTGGAAACTTACTGTCAAAACAGATTTCGAAAACTAAGTCTACTAACCAATTGAGTTTTTTGGCTGATAGAGTAAAATATTTTTGAGACAAATTGCTTAATCAGATCAAAAACGGCAATAGTGTAGACAATTTTAAGATTTAACTGGATGGGTTCAGAAAAAAATGTTAAGAAATATAATTTAAGAAGGAATTTTGGGGAAATTACTAAACCAAACTTTATCTGTATATCATCATCATCATCATGTCGTGCCGCTAGCACGGATAACCTTGACCCTCTCTCGCCACTTCTCCCTATCGTTCATCGCATCTGGTAGGTCTTCAGAGCTACATCCCGTATCCTCACATAGCTGCTATGTATGTTCGAGCTGGTCGTCCTGCTTTTGCTCGGCCATATGTGAGGGTCCATAGGAGTACATCATTTATGAGCTCGTCCCTGCTTCTCCAGCAGTGTCCTGCATGTCTAGTTCGTCTAACTTTGATAGTTTTCGTGATGGGAGGCAGGTGGCCGTATAGTTGGTGCCTTGTAGGGTGTTGAACAGGACTTGTTCAATATTGCTCGTATCATTCTTGTGTAATTGCTGTCTACCTTCTTCTCCAGTCGTTTTGTTAGCGTCTAAGTAGTGCATCCATACAGCAGTATCGATACGACCGCTGCCTGGAAGAAACTGCGTTTCATTTTATCGGTCAGGTCTGATTTCCATTGGATCGAGAACCTATCGATAACTGTCCATGCCTTCGTTAGCCGCATGTCAATGTCCTTTTCGGTTGATGAGACGCTGCTTCCTAGGTAGGTGATTTTGTGTACTAGTTTCAGAGGGTTTACGTCTAGTGTGGTGATATCGCCTGTCTGATTATAGCACATATATTCCGTTTTGTGTGCATTGACATGGAGACCAATGCCTGCGGGGGCTCGTTCCAAACTATGCAGTAGTGTTTCGGCTTGGTTGGGTGTATTTGCCAGAATCGCTATATCATCGGCGTAGTCGGCGTCGGTAATAAAAAAAAATTGTTATGTCTATATAGATATCGTATTAATAGTGTATGTTCTGCGCAAAGGTTGATGGTAAAAAGCGGAGATAGCCAAGCAGGCATAACAAACAAATAGTAATAATACAATACCATAACTAAACACTGTAGTCTAGAACTTGATGTAGCCTCCGTAGCCTATAGATATTCCAAATATTTTATAACCCAACCACAGATAGAGAATAGCATTAAAAATAAAATAATTATGTTTGTAATTAAGCACGCTTGGAAAACATTATTTACTCATGTTTTATAAAATCACATAATTTTTCCCGTTAGTCAGACCCCACCTATTTTCGCATAGCCTAGCTAATGATAAAATAAAACCTTTCAATTATGATCCTGAAGTTTTTACGTAACTTTGTTTACTATCTGTTGGGTATCACCCACCTTTTTCCACACAATGAACTAGTCAATCTGCCATATATAGCAGTAGCTACTAATACCAGGGCAGACTAGAAGGTGAAGAGCAGCTTCTTATAGGAATAGTATTAGAGCGTTGGAGACTGGAGATCGCACTAGATTACCTGACTTGCTACCGTAATAACGGAAGCCAATACTATCGTTGGACTATATCTTTATTCTGTATTCACTAATTCTATGTTCTTGTCTACTAATAGTCTCTTTATTGTATATACTTTTTCCAGAGAATATATCTCTATTTCCTCTCATATCGTGGTTTGTCCTTTATTTAATATTACAAGCGTTCACTAACCAGATCGCAACACTATCCATAATATTTGGTTTTCGTTTTGTGTGGTTTTATGGCATATCAACCATTGGAGAAGATATTTAATGCCAAATCTTTTTCATACATGTAAACAGTTCTATTTCAAGCCATTCAGTTTAGCATAAGTTCACCGTTTAAATGTCAAAAACAGTTTTATTTCAAACTATTCAATTTAGTCAACAAAGTTAAATGGTTCCAAGCATTGCTATGTATCACTAACAATTCAATTAAACATCAGACATTTGTTTACACGCAGTTAAATGTGAAATTGGTTCTTTTTCAAGCAATTCAGTTTAGCATAAATACAGTTTCGTTCTATTTGACCCATACAGAGTACTCTATCCGGTTCAACTAGAGTGGACCTGGTATCAATGGCTTTTAAGGGATACTCCACATTCCCCAAAGCACCAGCATTACAGGAGCCTCACCATCAGATTATTTAGTGTCTTATTAAGGACACTCATTTGTGGGGTCTTACCCTCAACAGAAAAGCAGCCAGTATATTCTACAGCCCCAGCCGACTGTGCCACTTCTTGGAGGGGAGTTTCTTACTTCTATGCACAGAAGTAGTCGGTATATTCTACAGCCCCACCTCTCTGCAGAGATGCAATCAGTGCATTCTGTAGCCTCAGCCGACTAGGACACTATAATATTTGTATATATCATATGCATAGATGTTATTAATAGTAAATAAAGTTAAATAAAACACTTTATTATTTTAACTGAAATATGTATAAAGAGGATTTGGCATTAAATAACCTACAATGGTTGATATGCCATAAAACCCAACCAAACCAAATCATATATATTTAATATATATGTATAAAGAGGATTTGGCATTAAATAACCTACAATGGTTGATATGCCATAAAACCCAACCAAACCAAATCATATACACTTAATATATATGTATAAAGAGGATTTGGCATTAAATAACCTACAATGGTTGATATGCCATGTAAAAGTTAAATGGTTCCAAGCATTGATTCTTAAGAAACACTGAAAAAACATCGAGGATTAACCAAACCAACCAAACTTCCGCCACGGTCTGGGTATGACACAAGGGCAATTTCTAAGCAGTTACCACTGGTTTGAATTTAGTTTTCTTTCACCTACTCTGTTTGTCGTAACAAAATCCAAAAACCTAGTTTGCCCATTTTTTAACTCATATCTGACAAGATAATGGCTTGTTGCCTTTCAGGAAAATATTGCTTCCCGCCAAGTCAAATGCAAACGGCCTCGACTAGGATTCAAACTTTGTCCATCTAGTTCTTAAACCGTTACACTACCGACGCTTCAATGAGTTTTATTGGTTTTCAGTTTGATTGGTTTGGTTTTAAAGTATTTTAACCCGTGTAGATTATTCACTGCCAAATCCTGTTTATATAGATATATCTAAGATTTGTAAACGAATAACTTGTAGGTAACTTTTTTACACGGGTCAGAGCTCATTTGTTTGCACACAGTTCAATGGTTGCAAGAACAGTAAAGGATTGAACAGTTCTATTTGACCCGTAGATGGGAGCCTAACCGGTACGTGCACTCCAGATCAGAGTGAACTTGAAATGAAAGGATACTCCACATTCCCCAATGCTCAAGCGCTATCAGATAGTTTGGTGTAATACCCAAAACAGTCGTTGAAGCCGGGGGATATCTTTCCCCTATGAAGAGATGCAGTCGGTGTATTCTGCAGCCCCAGTCGACTGGGCTAATAAATTAGATCACGTTAATAATTAATGTTATTTACTCATAGTTAGAGAAGGGACAAATGGATTCATGCCTTTCCCAAAGCCTAAAACGAAATCAATATTTGTCTCTGCGAGGATTTGAACGCAGTTCGTTAATTTCATTTTTCTGCCCTACATAACGCTACGCACCCCACACACATACACGGCAGTTATTTTTCTCTATGATAGAAGAGAAATTTATATAACATTTTTCTTGACATTTTTTTCTGTCTTTTGTAAATATGAATGAAGGAAAGACTGAATGAGTTGTCTAAAAGTCTTGGCAACAGTTTTCTTGTCATTTACTCGATTTACTTGCGTTTCGACCCTCGTTTCTTCTTCTTCCTCAATGTTTTTTCAGTGTTTCTTAAGAATTAATTGGAATACTCACATTTCTTCTTCCCAACTCATAAATGAATGATTCATATAATATCTTCGGCTATTTGCACTCTTGGCTCGCTTCGTCTGATTTCGTATGTACACACACACAGAGAGGGACGTGTGTGCATGTGTGTGTGTTCGTTCATGAACATATGTATAAATATAGATGAAGATATATATATATATATATATATATATATATGGATGGATGGATGGATGGATAAAGATGGATGGATGGATGGAGATAGATAGATAGATAGATAGATTAATATAGATAGATAGATGGATGGATTAATATCGATAGATAGATAAATATCGATAGATAGATGGATTAATGGACGGATAAAGATAGATAGATAGATAGATAGATAGATAGATAGATAGATAGATAGATAGATAGATAGATTAATATCGATAGATAGATAGATGGATTAAGATAGATAGATAGATAGATGGACGGATAAATATAGAAAGATAGATATAGATGGATGGATGGATGGATGGACGGATATAGATAGATAGATGGATTAAGATAGATAGATAGATAGATAGATAGATAGATAGATAGATAGATAGATAGATGGACGGATAAATATAGAAAGATAGATAGATGGATTAAGATAGATAGATAGATGGATTAAGATAGATAGATAGATGGATTAAGATAGATGGATTAAGATAGATAGATAGATAGATAGATAGATAGATGGACAGATAAATATAGAAAGATAGATAGATGGATTAATATAGATAGATAGATGGATGGACGGAGATAGATAGATAGATAGATAGATAAACGGATAAAGATAGAGAGATAGATAGATAGATGAACGGATAAAGATAGAGAGATAGATAGATAGATGAACGGATAATCATATTTAAAGTTCTGATGATGATCTATTAAAACCGAAACGTTACAGCGTCGACTTGCTTTCACCATAAATTTTATCATTTTGGTTTACTTTGTTTTTCATTTTTCTTCCTCCATAGATAACTAGAGATAAAGAGAGAGAGTGCGGGTAAATACTACCCGAGAAAGAGAGAGAAATTTATATGCTGTCAGGGAAGGGGCTTATATACTGTCAGTAATGCTAGAAGCATATACTAACCAATCGATTTTAGACGCTTTTTTGAAACAATTTTTAAAACACATTCCTAATGTCTAACTTTATCGTAGTTCTGTCCCGGATACTGAGTATTGTAAAAAAAAAGATGATTAAATAAAACATTACCTGTTGATTTACTTTAAATGCTATATATATATATATGGGAGGGAATCTCCGAAAGTATACCTCCAAGTCATTTCCATGGAAACTGCAACAAAATGTCACCTTATATATATATATATATATATATATATATATATATATATATATATATATATATTATACATACTTATCTATGATTCTCTGAGTATATATATATATATATATATATATATACAATATTCAATTATTTAAATGATTTTTTCACTGAAAATATACGCCTTGGTCAGTAAATATTATTTACTTTGACGAAAAATCCAACACTCAGAAAATGATAAATTCTTTAAATTTAGTGTGATTTTTTTTAAATTCTTGTTCGTAGGAAATTCTGATAGATGTTTGGTAAAAAATGGTAATCTATAAAAACAGGAATAGCTGAATTGAGAGAGTGCAATAAAGTTTCCATTTTGTAAAGTTTGGTTGATATATTATAGCATACCAACCCTGATGGGTTATTTAATGCCAAATCCTGTTTATAATATACATACATACATACATACATACATATATATATATATATATAATGAATTGTAAGGAACTAGAGTATTGGTAACTATATTTTTATCGAGTTGCTTGACCTCATTTGTTTGTACACAATTCAATGGTTTCAAGTATTCCAATCTAACCCTGATAATTCTATTAAGTATCAATCATTTGTCTGCATAGAGCTGAATGGTTTTAAGTATCGCTATTAACATTAGTAATTCTATTAATGAAATGTCATATAAATAATCTGCTCACAGATGTATTGTTTCTGATAACAATAATACGAAGTTATGATTGAACATTTCCATTTGACCCAGAGATGGGAGCCCAACAAGTACTATCACTCAGGGATAAAGTGGACCTGGGAGTAATGGCAATGAAGAGGTACTCCATATTTCTCAAAGCTCTAGGACTAGTGCCTCACCATCAGATGGAGTTCCGAATCATCAACTTCAGGACCGTCCTTTCTGCAAAGATAAAAGTACCCCTCCTCTCTCTCTCTCTCTCTATATATATATATATATATATATATATATATATATATATATATATATTTGTTTGTTTGTTTGGTTTTATGGCATAGCAACCTTTGTAGGTTATTTAACACCAAATCCATTTTTATGTAAATAATCCGTTCTACTGAAAACAGTTCAGTTTAGCATAAGTACACAGTTTAATTGTGAAAAATATTTCCATTTCAAACTATTCAAGCAGTTCTATGTAATAATTCAGTTAAGTGTAAATACAGTTTTAATGTCGAAAAACAGTTCTATTTTGAATAATTCAGTTAAGCATAAGCACGCAGTTTAAATGTAAGTACGGTTTAATTGTCAAAAACGTTTCTATTTCAAGCTATTCAGTTTACTCAGTTCATTTTAGCATAAGTATGCTGTTAATTCTATTTAACCCATAGATAGGACCCTTATCAGGTGCTACCACTCCGGGCCAGAGTGGACCTAGGAGCGATGGCAATGAAGGAGTACTCCGCATTCCCCAAAGCTACAGCATTGCTGGAACCTCACCATCAGATTGTTTAGTGTCATTTCCAGGACACTCGTTGGGGTGGGGGGCTTACCCCTCTGCAGAGAAGCAGTCGGTGCATTCTACAGACCCAGCCGACTGAGCAAAGTATATATATATATATATATATTGTCATCCACAGACTGTTTCGTTGTATCACAGCTTATCATTGTGGCTAGACACGAAAGATGCTTCCTGCTGAGATTGAGATCCGCCTGTGGGGCATCTTACCGCAGAGCTATTGTCAATCTCCTCATAAGCGAAGGAATTTTTACATATATATATATTTTTTTTTTTGTTTACATATACGCTTAACGGCTACCAGAGTGCTCAATTCATTAAAAGAGCTTTGCATTACGCGTGAGTGGCAACCGGTAATTCATTCGTGAGAGTGCTTAATCCCCGGAACGGGTGAGCATATATATTGTCATCCACAGACAGACTGTTTCGTTGTATCGTGGCAAGACACCCGAAATCCTTTAAGCTAGGATCGAAAACCGGCTGACTTTACGCCAGTCACCAATCTCAGCGTAAGCGAAGAAATTTTTCGTATATATATATATATATATATTGTTTACATATACGTTTATATATATATATATATATATATATATATATATATATTGTTTGATTTTCCTATTTCAAGTGTTATGTTCTGACCTTTGACCCGGCCCAAAAAATGCTATTCCAAGGTGATGCACCGGAAGGAAGTGACACATTCCAATGGCAGTTAGTAGAGGAAATCGCGTGAGCGGAAATTGGCTGATGAAATGGGACAAGGTAATTCCCATGGTACACTACAGAGCGATGCACCGGAAGATAGTGACCTCTGAACTGCATGACAGTTATTTCCGCTTGATGACAATTAAACATTCGATTTCAAAGATCGAGTGGGCGTCGAACGATTATATAATTCAGTTGAGTTCGACGAGCCAGTGGCAGTTGAGTTGATGATCGGACGGAGTTATAGACGAAATGTAGTAGGGGAAGCCACATCAGGCCGAAGGGTCTTTTGGGCCTTGATGAGTGGGCCCTAGGCCTCCGGTTGAGCAGCACTAAAGAACGAGAAAGACACAACGTGATGGTCATAACAGTGGGGTCAAGATGTTACAGTTTATGTTCGGTCTCCAGCTCCCTCTCACATGCAACCCTTGAACAACCCTTCCGAACCCTTGCAATAAAGTGAGAGGTAAATATATTTGTAAAGAAGGCTTCCTGCGTCTTCCTTCTTGCGTCTTTGTCATTACGTCTGTCTTTATTATTGTGTCGTTGTGATGCTGTAGATGACAATATAACACAAGCAGTCTTATTTGCTTATTATTGTTTTCTTCTCTTGACCACAAGCAAATAATAATAATAAGCAAATAAGACTGCAGCCCACAAATGAAAAATACGATTATTTTACCCAGCAAATATTTGCCAACATAATCTCTTTCCAAGCTAAAGAAAGGAAGGTTTGGTTTCTTTGTTTAATGGCATATCAACCATCATGGGAAATTTATTGCTAAAGCCGTCCTTGTAAAAGAACAGCAGTGATACTATTTAACCCATAGCTATGGAGATAAGGGAGTTCATGCCTTTCCTAAGAGCATTTAGTCCGAAAGTGAACGTAATAGCTCGACTGGAGTTCGAACTCGCTTACTTTGAGACTGCACTCTAGTGCTTTAACCATTACGCCACGGAGATACACCCCCCCAGGAAAGAAAGGTGAGAAAAATTGAAAAAGGAATCGACTAGGAAAACAAGTACAAAGCGAGAAGAATTGTAAGACGAAGAAGCAGAAAGAAAAGAAAGTTAACCAAAAAAGAAAAAAGAAACAGTGGGACTATCATATTGTCAAATGAAACTTAGTTATTCGCTCCACTAAAATAGAGACGCACAAACCGTTAAGTACTCCTTCAAGCTCTTTTGGAACGAGTTCAAACCCATCTGGCCGATTGCCGCCATGGTCTTTCTAGCCATCCACAAATGCACCAACCATGCTCACCAACCATTTGTTTAAACCCCCGAAACTGCCATCTTCTTTCCCAACATTCCATTCCTTTCTCTCTTTCTAACAATGCTCCCAAATTCTCTGGATATTTATCGTCATTTATCTTCGGAGTGTGGTCATCATATGCTGATTTTCCGTCTCTCATGCTGCAGTTATGTTGCTCTATCTCTTCTTAGCCCTCCGTCTTTACTGCTGCCCTCCGTGGCTACTTCTTGGTTTACAACCCGAAATGTCCTGCCGATCGCTTCTTCTTCTTCTTCTTCTTCTTCTTCCAATTGTTTCGTTTCTACACAAACGCCGACTCTTTTTAACCGCCATTTCAACTTCCCCTCTCCTATTCGATTTCTTAATGTTCGCATGCAACTTGGGCGAAGGTCAGTGTCAACTCAATTTTACATTAATCCTTTCTTCTCTTATTTTGTGAATTCACCGTCACTGCCCGGTTAGAAATTAATTGAACAGACCACAAGTTTCTTTCTTCCTCATCTTAAGCTCTTTTTATTTTTCTTTTTTCTTTATCTCTCCATAAACAAAGAACACATATTTCCTTCTATCTCCTTTTTTCTAGTCTTATTTTCACTTTTACTCCTCTTTTTCTGTCAACAAAAAACGCACCATTTTTTCTTCCCTGTGTTTCTCTCTCCTTATTTTTCGCTTTCCCTCCTTATTTTTCGCTTTCCCTCCTTATTTTTCGCTTTTCCTCGTCTCTTTGCCGCTACTCAGATCATTCCGAAAATAAAGTCAGCTATTTATTTCCTCAAGAACGAATTCAAAGAAGCATGAGTAAGCATGAGCACTGGGTTCTTTAGCCTTGGTGGGACAACCAATCAAGGAGAAAAAAAACTTTTAATTCAAACCAGTTATACTCCACTTAAAAATTGACCTTGAGTGGAGAGATTAGGTGAATACATACAAAAAGACAATGGCCTCATCGGATAGAGAAAGTTTTCAGCCAAAAAATATTTTCCACAAAGTCACCGTCATTGTTGAGGCCCTAGTAATACTGGATCTTTTTGAAATGTGGAGTTCTCCTTCATTGCCGTCGTTCTTAAGTCCACTCTGGAGTGGTAGCACCTGATAGGGTCCTATCTATAGGTCAAATTAACCAAACTGTTTCAACCTTGAACCGTGTGTAAACAAAAGATTGATGTTTAATTAAATTGTTAGTTATACAAAGCAATACTTGGAACTAGTTAACTTTGTTGACTCATGTTTGCGAATCATATATCTGCTATATATGAATAAACTAGATTTGGCATTAAATAACCTACAAAGGTTGATATGCCATAAAACCAAACTAAATTGAATTGTTAGAAATAGAACTGTTTGTCATTAAATTGTGTGTAAACAAAGGACTAGTGTTTAATTGAGAGATAGCAATACTTGGAACCATTTAACTTTGTTGACTTATGTTAAATTGAATTGTTAGAAATAGAACTGTTTCATCCTTGAACTGTGCGTAAACAAATGATAGATGCTCAATAAAATTGTTAGTTATACAAAGCAATACTTGGAACTACTTAACTTTGTTGACTCATGTTTGCAAATCATATATCTACTATACATGAATAAACCCGATTTGGCATTAAATAACCTACAATGATTGATATGCCATAAAACCAAACTAAACCATCGTCATTGGCAATGCATTTTTGCTGGCAATGAACGAGGACAAGTGAACCTGTTTTTAGACGAAGTTCACTCAGGAAATAAATAAGATAAACCACAGCTGGGTGAAGGTAAGGCGATTCATATCCTTTCTCAAAAGCATTAGTCGGAAAGTGAATTTAATAGCACGCCTGGAGTTCGAACTTGTTACTACAATGTCGCTGTCCGGCATGTTAACCACTACGCCTTTTTTATTATTCTGAACAACTGCATTTCTCCTATATTATATAATAGCTGTAATTCTTTGTATTCTCTTACTCCGATTTTCCCTCACATTCTCCATCGATCTTTTACAGCTAACGTTCTTTTGTTGGCTTATTCTGCACTTTCATGTTACACTTTATGACATAATCGTCTTAATTCGACTTGGAGCCTGATATATATATATATATATATATATATATATATATATATTTTCAATATTGAAAAATTGCAACATTTTTTGTTTTCTCTTGAAAGAATTTTCTTCGCTTCTTAATCAACAGGAACCCGGTATCGACTTCTTGTAACCAACATTCCTTTATTCGATCCTTCTACACTTTCATTTTGTTTCTTGGAGCTAGCTCAGTCGGCTGTGATTGTAGAATAGGCTGACTACACCACTGCTGAGATGTAAAAAAAACCCCACCCACCCGACGAGTGCCATGGATATGATACTAAACTGCATGTGATAGTGACGCCCCAGTTCTGAATCTTTGGGGAATATGGACTACCCCTTCATTCTCATTACTCCCAGATCCACTTAGACAGGGATTGGTAGTATCATTTAGGGTCTCATCAACGGGTCAAATAGAACTATTCTTCTTTACTATACTGGAAACCATTTAATTATGTGCAAACAATAGCAATACTTGAAACCATTCAATTGTGCGCAAGGGGGTGTCCTCGTGGTGTAATGGTTAAAGCGATGGACTGTGGAATCGTAGTACGCAAGTTCGTATTTCAGTCGCGCTACTACGTTCACTTTCGGGCAAATACTCTTGGGAAAGGTATGAACCCCCTTAGCTTCCCAGCTATAGTACCACTACTGTTCTTCCGTGAGAATGGCTTTGGCATTAAATAACCTACAAAGGTTGATATGCCATTAAACAACATTACCAAACCAAATCAATTGTGCGCAAACAAATGAGCCCTTACTCGTTCAAAAAATAATATTACCAACTAACTAATCACTTGAAAATTATAGATGGTATACGTAAAAACAAGATTTGGCATTAAACTAATAACGAGTCCAGTCAGCTGGGGCTGTAGAATACACTGACTGCGTCTATGCAGAGGAGTAAGACTATCCGCCACCAATGAGTATCCTTCATATGATATTGATGGCGAGGCTCCAATAATGCTGGAGCTTTAGGGAATGCGGAGTATCCCGGATAGGGTCCTAACTATGGATTAAATAAAACTATTTCACAATTAACCTCAGTACAAACAAATGACTTATGCAAAACTGAATTATTTAAAATAGAACTGTTTGGTCATTTAACTATGTCTAAACAAATGACTGATGTTTAACTGAATTGTTAGTGATACATAGCAATACTTTGAACCATTTAAATTTCTTGACAAATGCTAAACTAAATTGTAAAATATAAAAGTGTTAGATAATTTAACTATGTGTATCTAAAAAATGTGTTTAGAAATCATGTATTTAATATATATGTAAAAACTAGTTTCGAGATTAAATAACCAACAATGGTTGATATGCCATAAAACTAAACTAACCTAAACCAAATAACCTAACCTATTTGATCCCTGGCGCGAGCATAAACTGCACCAATTGACTATGCACCTGGGCTCTCAACTCGAATAGTTCAAAGCCCAACCAAACTGAATGATAAAATATAATTAACGAAAAATGATTAATATAAAAAAAATCATTCCTTAATTATATAACAGTAGATATGAACACGCGGAGACAGATAGATAGATAGATAGATAGATAGATAGATAGATAGATAGATAGATAGATCTTAGTGTAGTAGCTACCAAAAAGGGAGCTTTCGAGTCACCTACGACTAAGGTCGTCAACTTTTAAAAAAATATTATTACAGAGTTTCAATGATGTAGAGATTTGTAATAAGTAATATATAACAATATCCGTTCTGATGTATAATAACCAGCAAGAAAAACTAGAATCTGGTATCTTGAGTTTTCAATTTTTATTATAGATTATTCGGATTGTGTTTATGAACAAAGATAGATAGATAGATAGATAGATAGATAGATAGATC
Source organism: Sepioteuthis lessoniana (assembly GCA_963585895.1). NCBI lineage: Eukaryota > Metazoa > Mollusca > Cephalopoda > Myopsida > Loliginidae > Sepioteuthis > Sepioteuthis lessoniana. Next base: position 24,779 of record CAUZXS010001035.1, on the reverse strand, counting down.
TTGGCGACTAGGGCTGTAGAATACGCCGAGTTCACCCCCACCCTCTAACGAGTGTTCTGGATGTGATACTAAATTGCATATTATGGTGAGTATCCTGTCCTTGAGCTTTCAGGAATGTGGAGTACTTCTTCATTGTCATTACTCTTGTCTACACTGATTCGGTGCGTTAGAATCTGTTAGAGTCCAATTTATAGCTCAAATAGGACGATTTAATCATTTGCTATACTTGAAATCATTTAACTATGTGCAAACAAATGATTAATATTAAATTGAATTATTAGTATTAAATAGAAATACTTGAAACCATTTAATTCAAACAAATGAGCTCAAACTTTTGTAAAAACAATGTTACCGACAAACTATTCACTTACGAATCATTATATATATATATATATATATATATATATATATATATATATATATATATATATAAGTAAAGTTGGCGACCTTAGTCAAAGGTAACCAGAAAGCTCTCTTTTCAATGTAGGGGAGGGCGCTACTCCTTTCCCTGTATTGCTCTACTTTACCCTTGATACGTACCTTATATTGTTGAGTGCTAAGCAAGGAGGTATCAAGTACCATTTTTAAAGTCTTTGGTATGACGTAATCTGGGACTGAACCTAGGTCTCCCGCACCATTGGCGAACACTCTACCCACTACACACACAGCAGGATTAGGCATTAAATAAACTACAAGGTTTTATATGCCATTAAACCAGAAAAATCAACAAGATAGATGTGAAATACGCTTTGGAGTAAATATCTGTCAAAATAGTTTTGATAAAGCCTAACATTAATATTTAAATTTATTTATCTAATTCACTTATTAAATTCCTGGAATGATGTCAAAAGTTTGTTTGTTAGGGTTTATGGCAAATCAACCTTTGTAGGTTATTCAATTCCAAATACATTTTTTACAAATATACAGATCTATTTCAAACTATTCAGTTTAGCATAAGTACACAATTTAATTGCAAAAAACAATTCGATTTCAAGCTATTCAGTTTAGTCAAACAGTTCCGTTTCAAACAATTCAGTTTAGCATTAAAAACAGTTCCATTTTAAATAATTCAGTTTAGCATTAGTACGCAGTTTAAAATGTCTAAATAGAACTGTTTTGACATTTAAACTGCGTATATATGTTAAACTGAATTGTTTAAAATAGAACTATTTTAAACAATTCAGTTTAACATATATACACAGTTTGAATGTCAAAAACAGTTCTATTTCAAACAATTTAGTTTAGCATAAGTACACAGTTTAGTTCTTTTTGACTCATACATAGGACCCAATCAGGTACCACCTCTCCGGGCCAGAGTGGATCTGGGAGTGATGGCAATGAATGGGGTACTCCACATTCCCCAAAATTCATTCATTACTGAAGCCTCACCATCAGAATGTTTAGTGTAATATCCAGGACACTCTTTGGGGGAGTCTTACCCCTCTGCAGAGAAGCACTCGGTGTATTCTCCTGCCCTAGCAGACTGAGCAAGATGTTAAAAGGGAATTTGAAATAGAATGGAACTGATTTTAATTATTGAATTATTTCTATGTCTCTGATGATTTGAAAAGAAGAAGATTCAAGTGGTTTTATTGGATATAAAAAAAAAAAACAGGCAAACTTCTTTAAGCCTCAACATTGCGGATCTTTTAAACCCTATTAGCAAGGTCAGCGAGATGATGCCTGGTAGTAAGCCCTCGAAGTGGCCAATCAGTTATCTATAGTCATTAGACGTGACAGACTTAATTTGTGGCCAGATGTTGAGAAAGGTGGAAACTGGGATCAATAGAAATGACTTTCCAATAAAAACGGTCAACAGTGGTCAATCGTGGCCAGGGCAAGTGAATTGCTGGATTACTAAAAGAGTTTATGTGACAGAGGTTACCGCCTACTGTGACCTAGTTTATATTTCTAAGCGATATTTGATTCCATAAGACATTAGCGGTAAAGAAAATAGAGAATGCAGGACAAAGATGATAAATCAACTGAGCCGGAAGAAAAGTGTGGTAATCGAAAAATATGAATAAAGGAAGAAAATACGCCTGTATTAATAAGCAGACGCTAAATCTGCTGTAACTTGTATCGATTCCGCCCTCGTCCCGGAACTCGTCTCTTTGGCGACATTGAACTGAGAGTACAACCCAAGTAAAACAAAACATAAATTGCAAGTCTCTTATAATCCAAGGGAAACTATATTGCTGCAACAGAATTCAAATTTCTAAACATCTAAAGAAATAAATAACGATAAAGAATTGTTCTTATTTAATTTAGCATCAATTAAATATATAATTTGTTCTTGGAGTTTTATTACTTGGCTACGACTATTTGGATAAAAACAAAAATGTTTAAATAGATAAATCTCTTGTGTTACTCACTTAAAATAACCTGGTGTTAGCTTGGGATCATTTGCCATTCGCGCCAAGTTGACCATTCAAAATTGATCGCCTTGTCACTGTGGCCCTTCAAAGGTACTTCTTTCTTAGACGAGCTAAATTTATCCAGGAGAGTGCTATTATGTTCCCTTTCCGACTAAAACCCATGGGAAAGGTTTGAAACTCCCTCATTTCACCAGGAATGGGTTAAATAGCACCACCATTGTTCTTCGAAAAGGATGGTTTCGGCGTTAAATACTCCAAGGAATTTGATATGCCATTAAACAAAGAAACCAAATCAATATGAAGTCAAGTCGGCTGGGGCTGTAGAATACACCGACAGCATCTCTGCAGAGGAGTAAAATCACTCCCCTAAACGTGCCCTCGATATGACACGAAACGATCTGATAGTGTGGCTCCTGCCCGGGAACTTTGGAGAATGTGGATTAACCCTTCATTGCCATCGTTTCCAGGTCCACTCTGCTCCGGAGCCGTAGCACCTGATAGGGTCCTATCTGTGGGTCAAATAGAATTGTTTATCTATTGAAACTATAAGCAAACCAACGACTTATGTTAAATTGAATTGGTCGAAACAAAACAGTTTTTATGTTTAACTGTGTGTAAACAAATGACTGATGTTTAATTGAATAGTTAGGAATACATAGCAATACTTGGAACTATTTAACTGTGTATATGTATAACCATCTATATGCAAGCAAATGACTGATGTTGAATCAACTTGTTAGTGTTACATAGCAATACTTGAAACCATTTAATTGTGTTCCAACAAATGATTTATAGTAAATAGAAGTATTCGTGTTTTAAATACTCAAAACCATTTAATGTGCAAAAGTATGAGTTCAGGCTTGTTTGTTACAAAATCTGTTTAGAAATCATATATATTTAATATATATGTATATAGAGGATTTGGCATTAAATAACCTACAATGGTTGATATGCCATTAAACCCAACCCAACCAAATCATATATATTTAATATATATGTATAAAGAGGATTTGGCATTAAATAACCTACAATGGTTGATATGCCATAAAACCCAACCAAATCAAATCATATATATTTAATATATATGTATATAGAGGATTTGCCATTAAATAACCTACAATGGTTGATATGCCATTAAACCCAACCAAATCAAATCATATATATTTAATATATATGTATATAGAGGATTTGGCATTAAATAACTTATAGTGGTTGATATGCCATAAAACCCAACCAAACTAAATCATATATATTTAATATATACGTATAAACAGGATTTGGCATTAAATAACCTACAATGGTTGATATGCTATAAAACCCAACCAAACTAAATCATATATATCTAATATATATGTATATAGAGGATTTGGCATTAAATAACCCACAATAGTTGATATGCCATTAAACCCAACCAAATCAAATCATATATATTTAATATATATGTATAAAGAGGATTTAGCATTAAATAACCTACAATGGTTGATATGCCATAAAACCAAAATAAACCAAATCATATATAATTCATATATATATATATATATATATATATGCATAAAAAAGATTTGCCATTAAATAACTGACAACGGTTGATATGTCATAAAACCAAACCAAACCCAACCAAATCATATATAGTTAATATATATGTATAAACAGGATTTGGCATTAAACAACCCACAGGTGTTGATATGCCATAAACCAAATTAAACAAACAAATATGGAGCCATACCCACAGATGTACTTTAGGTTGATTGGTTGGTTAGTTGGGATTATGGCATATCAACCTTTGTAGGTTATTTAATGCCAAATCCATTTTTATGTAAATAATCAATTCTATTTCAAACAACACAGTTTAATTGTCAAAATCATTTCTATTTCCGACTATTCAGTTTATTCAGTTCTAATTCAGCTAATTCCCTTTAGCGTGAGTACAGTTTGTTTGTTTTTTACACAGTAAAATGTCATAACATTTCTATATGTAACAATTTAGTTTTGTGTAAATACAGTTTCAATGTAAAAAAAACATATCTATTTCAAATAATCTAGTTTAGCATAAGCATACAGTTTAAATGTAATTACGGTTTAATGGTGAAAAACATTTCTATTTCTATCTATTCAGTTTAATCAAGCAGTTCTAATTCAGCTAATTAAGTTTAGTATAAGTACAGATTTTGTTTACACACAGTTAAATGTCAAAACAGTTCTATGTTAAACAATTCAGTTTAGTGTAAATACAGTTTCAATGTCAAAAAACAGTTCCATTTCAAATAATTCAGTTTAGCATAAGCACGCAGTTTAAATGTAAAGTAAGTAAAGTTAGCGACCATAGTCGAGGGTGACCCGAAGGCTCCCTTTTCGATAGCTACTACACCAAGGTGTAGGGGAGGGCGCTACTCCATTCCCAGGATTGCTCCACTTTACCCTTGAACCGTACCTTATAATGCTGAGTGTTAAGCAAGGTGGTATCAAGTACCATTTTTAAAGTCTTTGGTATGACTCGACCTGGGATTGAACCCAGGTCTCCCGGGCCATTGGCGAACACTCTAACCGCTGGGCCAATGTCCCGGTATAAGTACTGTTTAATTGTCAAAAACATTTCTTTTTGACGCTATTCAGCTTGGTCAAATAGCTCAGTTTAGCATAAGTATGCCGTTAGTTCTATTTAACCCATAGATAGGGCCCTATCTATGGGTGCTACCACGCCGGGCCAGAGTGGACCTGGGAGCAATGGTAATGAAGAGGTACTCCGCATTCCCCAAAGCCCCAGCATTACTGGAACCTCACCGTCAGATTGTTTAGTGTCATATCCAGGATACTCATTGGAGCGGGGTCTTACTCCTCTGCAGAGATGCCGTCAGTGTATTCTACAGCCCCAGCCGACTGAGTAACGCAGATGTAGTTTCGTGTCATACCCAGGACACTCTTTTGTGGGGTGAGAGGCAGGTTTAACCCCCGCGTACAAGATATTGCTGGTGTATTTTAAATTCCGACGAAAGGTGCTAATGAAAGAAATAAAGATGAAGAAAGTTATAAAGAAAGATAATATAAAGTGTATTTTTGAAGAAAAAAAAAAACTAAGAAAACGAACGAAATCAAATTCTAGGTTACTCCATCCAAGATAAATGTCCGTATTCACCTTACATTGTCATTGTTCACAACATCCTCATTCAGAGAACCAAAACAAACAAGCAAACACAATCCCCTTACTACGACCCTGAATCCATATTCACACCTAAGCACTAACCAAAAATAAAACATCTTAGCTTAAACAAACTAAAGTTTGAGTTCCCCCAAGGGAAAGAATGTGTCTGCCAACGATTGTCGCGACGTAAATGAAATTAACTAAAGCTGGCACCCAACCAAAACTGCCAATGAGGAGAAGTGGTGTTTATTAATTATGAGATCTTTCTTATCATTTCATAGATATTCATTTATCCGGGAACAGATTCGGACAGAATTTCAGAAGGGCAATCGACACGTTTTAATATATATTAAAGGGTCCATTAGATATTGAATTATCATCCCAAACACAAGGAAAAAGAAAACCCCTCGCCAATTTGGTGAGGTCTTTAACAATAATAATTATTTGTTTACACACTGTTATGTGGTATCTAGTATTCTTATCTAATTGTAATAATTCGCAGACATTTATATGGTTTCAAGGAATTATTTCTAATAATAATAATAATAATAATAATGTGTTGGAAATCGGAGGATGAACTGAGTCCATCCAAATTACAGCATTACTAAGATCAGCCACAATACTGGGAAGAGTTCTGGAGACCTGAGGAGACTTGCTGTCACTTGGACTCCAGTGAAAGACTATCAGCTAACACTGGTTAAAAAAAAAACTCGTAAGGAACAATATGATAATGTTTGCATAGTTATTGGTTTGGTTTCTTTATTTAATGGCATATCAACCTTCATGGGTTATTTAAAGATAAAGCCATCCTTGTTGAACAGTAGGGGTACTATTTGACCCTTAGCAAGGAGATAAGGGAGATTCATTCTTTTCACAAGAAAATTTGTCTGAAGAATTCGCTGACAAGGATGTTGCAATCCAGTGCGTTAGCTACTACGCCATGGAGATTCCTCTTCACATATTTTCAAGTAACCATTCTTATCTAACAACAGCAACAATAAAGGAACTGGAGAACTTGGAAGTTGGCGGACGAGTGGAAACCATCCAAACTAGTACATTATTGAGAACGACCAGAATACTGAGAAGAGTCCTGGAGACTTGAGGAGACTTGCTGTCACTCAGACTCCAGTGAAAAACCATCAGTTAACGCAGATGTGAAAAACTCTGAGTAAATAATAATAATAATGATAACGATCTTTTACTTACACATGAGTTTCCAGTTTGTTTTTTGTTGGTTTGTTTTGTTTTTTGTTGGTTTGTTTTGTTTTTTGTTGTTTTTTGTCTATTTGTGTTATTTTACTCATTTGAGGGTTTTCGCGCCAGCGTTAACTGATGGATTTCCACTGCAGTTTGAGTGACAGCAAGTTTCCTCAAGTTCCCAGGACTCTACCTAGTATTCTGACAGATCTCAATAATGCTGTAGTTCGGATGGTCTCCACTCGTCCTCTTATTTCTGAGTCCTTTTTAGTTCTCTAGCAAGGTCTAGGTATTTATCTCTCTTTTCCTTTTCCTTCACTTTTATCCTTTGATCAACATTATTATTATTATTTACTCATTAGAGCTTTTCACATCAGCGTTAGCGGGTGGTTTTTCACTGGAGTCTGAGTGACTGCAAGTTTCCTCAAGTCTCCAGAACTCTTCTCAGTATTCTGACCGTTCTCAATAATGCTGTCGTTTGGATGGTTTCCACCCGTCCGTCAATTTCCAAGTCCTCCAGTCCCTTTAATAATTCTTTAGTTACTGTGCATTAAATAACCTACAATGGTTGATATGTCATAAAACCCATATTAACCAAACCATATAGTTTTTATATATATGTTTAAGAAGGATTTGGCTTAAATAACCTACAATGGTTGAAATGCCATAAAACCCAACCAAATCAAATTATATATAGTTAATATATATGTATAAAGAGGATTTGGCATTAAATAACCCACAATGGTTGATATGCCATAAAACCCGTATTAACCAAACCATATATATTTAATATATATGTTTAAAAAGAAATTGGCCTTGAATAATCTACAATGGTTGATATGCTATAAAACCCAACCAAATCAAATTATATATATTTAATATATATGTATAAAGAGGATTTGGCATTAAATAACCCACAACGGTTGATATGCCATAAAACCCGTATTAACCAAACCATATATATATAATATATATGTTTAAAAAGAAATTGGCCTTGAATAATCTACAATGGTTGATATGCCATAAAACCAAACTAAAAACCACTGTAATATAAGCAAAATCTATCCAATATCGTAAATAAAAAATGGAGTCAAAATGTACTTAACTTTTTTGATTTTCGAGCTTTATTTTCGGCCGTTGAATAAAAAATTTGGGATATTAAAGTTGTGCGAAGGAAATTTTAATAGTTAAATTCATTATCAAAAAATTTGGACTTGTAAATCCTAAGAACTTTTTGGTAAAACCCTATGTTCATTCCACTTTTGATGTTATGAAGGGAGTAAAAAATGTATGACATCATTTTTATTTGTGGATTTGTAATGAACTTTAAATTCTAGCTAATCTTTATTTGTTCATAAAATGTCCAAGAAAGTTAACGTGCTACTAGTTTCTAGTTTGTAAGTAAAAGCTGTAAGTTAAACTTAGTTAATTCTCTTCGTACTGTTGGTTGCTTGCTTGCTTGGTGGCTTGGTTGGTTGCTTGCTTGCTTTGTTAGTTGGTTGGTTGGTTGGTTGCGGCTTGGTTGGTTGGTTGGTGGCTTGGTTGCTTGGCTGGTTGGTTGGTTGGTTGGTGGCTTGGTTGGTTGGTTGCTTGCTTTGTTAGTTGGTTGGTTGGTTGGTTGGTTGGTTGCGGCTTGGTTGGTTGGTTGGTGGCTTGGTTGCTTGGCTGGTTGGTTGGTTGGTGGCTTGGTTGGTTGGTTGGTTGGTGGATTGGTTGGTTGCTGGCTTGGTTGCTTGGTGGTTTGGTGGCTTGGTTGGTTGCTTGCTTGCTTGGTTCGTTTTAAGGCATATCAACCCTTTTCTGTCGTTTAACGCTCAATTAAATTTTAAACAATTCAGTACAGTATAATTATAGTTTTTAGTTGTATAAATATCCAAGACGAAGCTTGATGATTTTTATCATTAAGGGTTTTCGGACTATTGTCTTCATCTTTATTGTTATTTCCACAACGTTTCGGTCGATATATCCTCCGGCCTTCTTCAGGTGTTTGTCGAACTCAGAAACCTTCCCGATAATGATTTTATGTCAAGAATGGCAAAAAATTTCTTTTCCAGGTTTATATAATTTATTTTCTTGAGTAAATCACAGGAGTTCTTGATATGCTAAGTTCTTACGTAACTTGTGTTATGAAATAGCCGAGGGATTTCGGTTCATGCCTTTGAGTTTAGTTCGGCTGAGAACCTTTCGGCTCAGCACATGGGTTGGTTGGGTGTAAGATTGAAGCAGGTGTTAACGCGGGTGCGCGCGAGCGGATGGAGGTGTCACTCAGATGTCATAACAGTCCGAGACGATACTGGGTGACAAGGTGCGGGTGACGTCACGCACCGGAAGCACGCAGAGGTTTGTGTGAGAATTTGAAGAAAATAAGAGTCGGGTTTTGGACGCCGAACGAGAAGGATCGATTTTGGAGCTCGCAGGCGCGAGGCGAACGTGCGCCCTATGTGGGGGGGGGGGCGCTCGAGTTGGGGGCCAAATGAATAAGACAGCATAGAAGATTGTGTCTCTCCTCCTTACGTCGTAACCTTTAACTTAAAGTTAATAAAAAGGTTTCGTACCTGAACAAGAAGTCGTTACGTGTTTTTGAGATTCCTGTTCTTTATATATTCAATAGTAATGAACATTACATGTCTATTTCGCACATGGCCATATTCGTGTATATGGCTACGCAACACTTGTATCAACTTTTTATATTTAAGTATGTTACATACACAGGTAAATAATTAACAATGTTAAGTTTAAATAATAAGCAATATTAACTAAAAACTTTATTATCTTAACTAATAGCTTTTGTTTGGTTAGAGACTATACGAGAACACTTTGGATCAAAGTTACGGAAAGATTAGGCTTAGAAACAAGGTTAACTTTTAGGTAAATAATCCTATTTACCCAACCCCTCCGCTTGGCAGAATATGATACAAGGTCAATTTTTAGGTGGAGTTTAACAGGTTTGAATTCAGAGATTTCCTTCTCCTATACTAGTTGACTCACCAAGGCTGAAGAACCTAGTCTGTCCTATTATTTACCCATAGCTGGAGGGAGAATAATTGGATTTATACCTTTCCCAAGGTATTAGTGCTATGTGAAATGCAATCAATCTCGTCCAGGATTTGAACTCGTGTCGCCGTGTCCATTTCCTACGACGATAACCATTACACCACGGGCACCTCCTTTTAGGTAAATAGTTAAACTCTAGAAGTCGTTAATTACACGAGTATTATACGGTGAATCAGTATAACAAGTGGACCCCAATGAGTTCACGAGGAATACGTGAACAGAAAGTTGAACCACTCACTTGTGGGTTTCTTTCTAAGAGCATTTCTATAGCAAAATTTTTGACATGTTGGGTACGAAACAGTTCATCAGGAGAAGTTGCATTAAATGAACAAGTTAATGAACAAACATATTTCGGCTGTAAACTCATTAAAATCGGTGATGATTTTTCATGGTCGACTGATCGCTCCAACACGATGTTCATTCGGTCGTTTCTCTTAATGATCTGACAATTAAGAGTTGGTCACATCAATCTCATTAAATCCTATGGCAACATGTGTTGCATCCTTTCAGCGGAAATTTCAATAGAATATCCATTAAGACAGTTGGATAAATACAAAATATGTATTTACCCAACCCCTCCGCCACTGGCAAGATATGATACAAGGCCAATTTTTCAGAAGAGTAGTATTAGTTTGGTTTGGTTTGGTTTGGTTTGGTTTTATGGCATTTCAACCATTGTAGGTTATTTAATGCCAAATCCTCTTTATACATATATATTAAATATATATGATTTGGTTTGGTTGGGTTTTATGGCATTTCAACCATTGTAGGTTATTTAATACCAAATCATCTTTATACATATACATTAAATATGTATGGTTTGGTTGGATTTTATGGCATATCAACCATTGTATATATATATATAGTTTACATTCAGTTAAATGATCAAACAGTTCTATTTCAAACAATTCAACTTAGTATAAGTCATTTATTTGCACAGTTTAAACGTCAAAGAGTTCTATTTGACCCATACATAGGTCCCTATCAGATGTTTTAACTCTGGGCCAGAGTGGACCTGCGAGCGACTGCAATAAAGGTACTCCACATTCCCCAAAGTTTCACTATCTGATTGTTTCGTGTCATATCAAGGACACTCATTGGAGGAGTCTTTTCCCTCTGCAGAGATGCACTCGGTGTATTCTACAGACCCAACCGACTGGGCTCTTTCACCTATGGGAGAATAGTAGTTGCTTATTTCTAAGTTTTTTAGTCCCTTAAAGGTAATTACATAAATAAAGCCGCTTGCCCACTCAATGGGAAATGTCAATATAAATGTATAGTGTACAAGGTGGAGATGTATAGCTGCAAACCCAGCTATAGTAACATTAGTAGTAATGATAAAAAAGTAAATGTAGTTTCCACACAAGGACCTTTCAAAAACGATATTACAATCATAAAAGTAGTTTCGTACGCGAAATATTGTTGGCGTCCTTAGTCGGGGGCGACCAAAAGGCTCCTTTTTTAATAGCTACTACTCCGAGGTGTAGGGGAGGGTGCTACTCCTTTCCCAGGATTGCTCCACTTTACCCTTGATACGTACCTTATATTTCTGAGTGTTAAGCAAGGAGATATCAAGTACCATCTTTAAAGTCTTTGGTATGACGCGACCTGGGATTGAACTCCGGTCTTCCGGACCATTGGCAAACACTCTACCCACTAGGCCAATGAGCCAGTTTTGGCGCGAAATATATTGACACAAAACTAGTTAATCTCACTATGTGTGGGAAATTAAAAAGAAACTAGGAACATATCCAATATCAACATGGGAGAGAGTTAAAAAATGTCGTAAATATAAGGTAGGTGATAGATATGGGCAACTATGTATTTGAACAAGTCCTGGCAGCAACACCCCACAAGGCACCAACTATACGGTCACCTACCACCTATCACGAAAACTATCCAAGTTAGACGAACCAGACATGCCGGACACTGCTGGAGAAGCAAGGACGAGCTCGTAAGTGATGTACTCCTGTGGATCCCCGCCTATGGCCAATCAAAAGCAGGACGACCAGCTCGAACATACATACAGCAGCTATGTGATGATACGGGATGTAACCCTGAAGACCTGCCAGAGGCGATGAATGATTGGGAGACGTGGAGAGAGAGGGTCAGGGATATCCGTGCTGGCCGCATGACATGATGATGATGATGATGTATAGGGGAAAAAAAGCTTCCTACAATAATCCAAATAAATTACTCATCCAAAGGTCGGACATACTAAATATTTGTAGACATAAAAAAGCTTGGTTACTTCGTAACTTCTTTTTATATGCTATTTTTTTATTCTTTATGACGGCTGCTTTATCAATAAAATCTAGTTTGGCCCAACCCTCTTTGGTTAGAATTTTCCTGATTATCCGGTTAAGTGAAAACTAGGTAGATTACCTCTGGCTCTGTAGGTATGCTCTCCCGCCCGGGGAGCACTTTACCACTCGCGTAATGCAAAGTTCTTCTATTGAGTTGAGCACTCGGTAGCCGTTAACGTAAACTGTCAACAAATTAGTTTACATT